>JAZHPH010001071.1:3683-14257 GCA_037356405.1 Nasonia oneida | reverse complement strand
GGTGGTGGAAAGTGTGTAAATGCATCCTTATAAGATAGCAGTCAAAGTTAATAAATTTATCGGAGAAAAATAAATTCCGCTTTCTCACAGTTTAAACTGAAAGATAATAACAAGAATAATAAGCACATCTGCTCGCTCTCGTGAAGTGATGAATCCTCAAAGCTGTTTCCACGTTAGATTGTCACGAGCAGAGATAATTTTCACACACACTTAAAATTACTGTCGATTCTTAAAGAGATAATCTTACGCTCAATAGATCTCACAGGGGTATCTGTGCGGCAAACGCGCAGGTATACACATTTCCTCGACCGCGTGCTTACATACGGAGATAATCTTTTTCATAGCACAATAGATCTCATACGGGTATCTGTCGGACTTCTTGCCCGACACGCGCGCAGGTATACATATTTCCGCATGCTTACCTGAACGTGTGTATACACATCTGACCTATCCCCTTCTCGCTCAGGTATACATATTTTCCCGACCGCTTGCTAGCCTACGCGCAAGTATACACATCTGGCTGATTGCTTGCAGATTAGCAGATAGATTATCTGCCAAGTTAATATGTGCGTGTGTGCGTTTTAAGAACTAGGATTTTGAATTTTCACACAGATAAGTTGGATACGTGCTGAAGACTCTCGCATGAAAATTTAAGATATGGAGAGTCAACAATGACCGATCTCTCTCTCTCTCTCTCTCTCTCTCTCTCTCTCTCTCCAAGAAAGCGTAGGCGTGTACTCGAGTGATTGAGGGATGGTCAAATTTTGCTGTGAGGGAGGAGATTTTGAAAATTCCGGTAGAAAGTGTCTAAGGGAGGTTCTATGAGAAGAAAGTGGAAATTTTTCGCCAATCGAAGGACTTTTGGCAATTGAAGTGGAAAGGGAAGCTTCGCTGTTCACCCTATTTAAGGACCTGGTGCATGCTTCGTCAGTCAGTTCACTCTTCGTTTTCAAGTTCATTCTTCAATTCAAAGTGTGAGAAGATGGAAGGTATCAACGACAGCATGAAGGCAGCTTTTGAGAAGGTTAACGGCTATAGAACAATTGTCCATCTCTTTAATGTGGTGTGGCAGTTGATGTCCTGGACATCGAATGGAATTAATGATGATTCCATTTTGAGAAAGTGTAAGTGTTATTTTTTTTTACATTAGTTTAGATTTTATTTGTAACATTTTTTTAAATTTAATTATTTTTGTTATATTCTTCAGCTCTACCAGCCGAGTTAACTGCTGCGATGAAGCAGCTGAATGAGGGTGCGCTCACCTCACCAGCATATCACAAAAAAGTTCACGAATAATATTCTAGCCATATTTCAGTAAAAGTAAAGATGAATTCGATGGATTTTTTTGAACGTCTTGTTGGCTTACTTCGTGACACCATACAAAGTAAAAATGATATGAGCGATGAAGATATTTATCATTGGCTGGACGTGTGTAATTCTACGATAAAGGAATTGAATGATAAAATTGATAAAGCGAATTTATCGCGAGGAGAAAAACAAAAGTGTCAAACATGTTTAACACATTTGTCCTGCATACAAGTTGAATTCGAACAACGCCTTCGGTGTGGAGGTAGTTTACAAGCGGAGGAAGAAACTGAAGCTAGAGTAGAGTGGCGAGATGTGCAGTCAGCTTTTCAGAATAGAATTAGAAGTGGTGTGGTAGTGAATATAAAACATGTTGATATTCTAAGTTTTTTAAACGATGCACAAAAGCTCTTTAATGATAAGGTAAAGAGCTGCTTAGATGAGTATAATGCAGTGAAAGTTAATTCTGACTTCATCGCCGAATTTTCTATGCAGAAAAGTGGAGAGGAAACAACTGACATTAAATATTTTACTAGTGATAGTGCGACGATATATTTGTCAACGAATTTAGAGGAATGGTTTAAAGACAATATCAAAGAGCCTATTCTTGCACAGTTAGAAGAATTTCAAGAAAAGGACTCAGGCTGGACTCTTAAAAGTATCATAAGTTTGTGTATAAACATGAAAAAATATTCTCCAATTAAAGGGTCTTCTTACATTCCTCTTCCAAAGTATATAGAACGCAAAAAAGCGTGCGTCAATGTTCGAAATTATGACAATCAATGTTTCAAGTATGCTATACTTTCAGCAATATATCCTAGTGTCAGTAACGCCCATCGAGTTGCTCAATATCGTGTGCATGAAGACAAGTTAAACTTTAGTGATATAGAATTTCCAGTAAAGCTAAAAAATATTGTAAAATTTGAAAAACTTAATGATATTTCAGTAAATGTATACATGCTGAAGCAATATGGTACAAAATTCGAAGTATCACCTTGTCATGTTACATCTGAGAAGAAGGATCAACATGTAAATTTGCTCTTGATTCAAGATTTTTACATAAACGAATATGAAGAAAATAATCGTGATGATGATGGAAGCTTACCTAAATACCACTATGTTTGGATTAAAAATATGTCCCGACTTTTGTGTTCTCAATTATCTAAATCTCATATAAAATCTCACCATTGTGAAAGGTGTTTACAAGTATTTTACAATGAAGAAAGATTGGAATCTCACGAAAATAACTGTAAAAATTTGAATAGTTGCCGGATAAATCTGCCTGACTCTAAGAATAACATTCTTAAATTTGAAGATTATAGTAAGAGTGAAAAAGTGACTTTTGTTATTTATGCAGATTTTGAATGTATGTTAAAGCGTACTGGAAATGAAAATGCTTTTCAACTGCATGAAGCGTACAGCATAGGCTACTATATAAAATGTAGCTATGATGATGGATTATCTAACTATAAATCATACAGACAAGAAAATAGAGATGAAAAGACACCTGCAGAATGGTTTGTTCAAGAGCTGAAATCAATCGGGGAGCAGATTGATCTACTCTACAAAAATCCTAAACCATTAAGACTTACAGACTTGGAAGAATTATCTTTTCGAAGGGCAACGATATGTCATATATGTCGAAAACCAATCCATGGTGATGAACTTGCAGTACGAGATCATTGTCATCTTACTGGACGGTATGTTGTCACTTTAATTACTTTGAAAAATTGAATTTACTAAATTTTTTAGCCTAAATTTTTTTTTTCTTCAGTTTCAGAGGTGCAGCTCATAATTCATGTAATTTGAATTATAAGAATTCGAGATTTGTGCCAGTTATTTTTCATAACCTTAATTATGACACACACTTCATTTTGAATGAAATCGCTACTTCTACATTGATGAAAGGACGAGTTTCTCTGATACCTCATAATAAGGAAAAATATATTTCATTTACAAAGTACATTGATGAATTGGACATAAGTTTTAGATTTATAGATTCATAGCGTTTTTTACCATCATCATTGGAGAAACTTGCATCATATCTAGAGAACGTGCCGATAGCAGTCAATGAGTTTCGATCTGATGGCTTCACGGATGAAAAAATCAATCTTCTTAGACGCAAAGGTATATTTCCATATGATTTTGTTGATGAATTAGATAAACTAATGACTACAAAACTGCCAGAAAAAAATGAATTTTACAACAAATTAACAGATTCGCATATTACTGAGAAAGATTACAATCATGCTGTTCAAGTCTGGAATATGTTTAATATAAAAACTTTAGGTGAATATTCTGATCTATACTTGAAAACGGATGTTTTATTATTGGCTGATGTTTTTGAAAGTTTTCGGGAGACATCTCTTAGAGTATATGATTTATGCCCTGCACATTTTTACACGACTCCTGGACTAACATTTTCAGCGGCTCTTAAAATGACAAAGGTGGAATTGGAGCTTCTTACAGATATTGATATGCTGATGTTTATTGAAGCAGGGATTCGCGGTGGAATAAGTCAATGTTGTAATCGGTATGCCAAGGCAAACAATCCATATATGGGACCTTCATATGATAAGGAGCAGAAAACAAAGACTCTCTTATATTTTGATATAAATAATCTTTATGGATGGGCAATGGTACAACCTTTGCCAGTTGGAAAATTTAAATGGATAGAATATGAGACAAATACATGTTTTTTCAATACACCACCAGATTCTGACATAGGCTATTTTGCTGAAGTTGACTTAGAGTATCCTGAAGAAGTACACGATGATCATCGAGATCTCCCTTTTTGCGCAGAGCATCATACACCACCTGGCTCTAAACAGAAGAAACTTCTAACTACTTTGAATGATAAGACAAGGTATGTAATTCATTATCGAGCACTGAAACAGGCGTTAGATAATGGACTTCGACTGAAAAAGGTGCATAGAATTTTGAGTTTTGAGCAGAAGGCCTGGCTCAAACCATATGTCAAACTAAATACAGAGAAAAGAAAGCAGTCCAAGAATGAATTTGAAAAACTGTTTTATAAACTATTAATTAATGCTGTCTATGGAAAGTGTATCGAGAGAGAGCGATCTCGCGTTGATGTGCGTTTAGTGAATAAATTTACAGGTCGATATGGAGCAGAAGCACGTATAGCTCAACCAAATTTTCATAGTTGTGCAATCTTTGATGAAAATTTAGTTGCTATTCAGCTAAAGAAGACAAGTATAACAATCAAGAAACAATTTATGTTGGTCTCTGTATTCTCGATTTGTCAAAAACATTAGTATATGATTTTCATTATTCATATATGAAACAACGAGTAGGAGAAAAATGTAAACTTCTTTATACAGATACAGATAGTTTAATATACGAAGTTGCGGACATTGATATGTATCAAATAATGAAAGAAGATATACACAAGTTTGATACTTCTGATTATGATGAGAATAATCAGTTTGAAATTCCGCGTGTTAATAAAAAAGTTCCTGGATTGATGAAAGACGAATGCTGTGGCAAGATTATGACGGAGTTCGTAGGTTTAAGAAGCAAAATGTATAGTATTTTGATTGATGGAGCTGAGACAGTGAAAAAAGCCAAAGGGATAAAATCAAATGTAGTAAAGAAATCAATCACATTCGAAGATTATCGAAAATGTCTTCAAGATCTTGTTATTATAAAACGTGAGCAGTGCAATATTCGTTCAAAATTACACATAGTCCATACTGAAAAACAAGAAAAAATTGCTCTAAGTCCTCACGATGATAAAAGATACTTATTACCTCATAGTACAGATACTTTGCCCTGGGGTCATTACAGAATTATGGAAGAACAGATGGCGCAAGCTGCAATGCATGTAGAGGGGGAAGCGGAGGAGAGGGAATACAATGCAGCTAATGGGAATGAAGCAGAAGAAAAAAGAGAGGGAGAAAATGAGAGGGAGGATAAGGCAACCATTGGCAATGATGCAGAAGAAAAAAGAAAGGGAGAAAGTGGGAGGGGGGATGAATGTGAACAAATCAGGATTGAATACGATGTGCCTGAGGAGTTCATGCACGAATGGGATCCATCATTAGATAAGATAAGATTAGAATCAGAAGAGAGAAGGGATATCTTACTTGAGGCAATGGAAAGGGCAGGAATTGAGGAGGGAAATGGGCTATATGAACGCACGAACAACAACGAGGAGCACATTCGAGAAATCGAAGCGAACAACGAACCTTCTACAAAGAGACCAAGGCTCACCTAACTTCATAATAAGTAAGTTATATTTCATAGTTCTCCCTCATTACTTGTCTTTAATACAATTTTCTCTAACATAAATTTTTATTTTTGCTTTTTTTCAGAATGGATCTATCTGCACTCAACAAGATTGCTGAGCGAGAGTTCTTGCCAAAGAAAAGAGCAACAGACATGGAAAAAGATCATCAGTATATGGTGACAGCACTGAAAGAGGTCAAGACAAGGTTCGGTACGAAGATTGTTGCTGAACTTGATGACAGCTTTCAAGTTTTCTTGCCAGAAAAGATTTCATCGGCTATTCTGAAAGATGAAGCGTTTTTCAATTCACTCTGCAACAGTGCAAATAAACTTTGTTTATTTTTAAAATATCTGGGGGGATCTTCTGTTAAGTTTGATTCTAGTACTCAATAAGAATGAATAAATCACAAATTGATTTTACAAAGATATATTTTTTATTAACTTGTACATAATAAGAATACATGAATAAATTTAATATAATAAACATAATACATCTGCTTTTTTTATTTACTACAATCTGATCCTTTTATACATAAAAAAAAAAACATAAATTGATAATATAGTTACATTAAAGAATCTCATTTTTATTTATCCAACTATTATGCTCGTCACTAAATCCTAGCCATTTAACGTATACACGTTTACCACTTTTTCTTAATACTTTTTCTACTAGATAAATTTCAGGATACATAGTTTTATGAATTTCTGTTTCATAAAAGCCACCTGAGACTGTTTTATTGTTATAATCTTTGAGGTGGTATGTTGTCGGATTAGTTTTGACAACTTGCGTTATTGTAAAAATTTCAGTAGACCAGTTTGGTGTGTAACCTTTTTCAAAAACATTTTTTATCCTACTTATTCGTACTTTAAATTTCGGCTTTTTCACTGGCGACTTTTCATTTGGAAAACGTCTCTTGACTTCTCGCTCATTTGCCTGTGTAACATTTTCAGGCTCGATTCCTGTTGTCCGATGTTTTCTCGAATTATACGCTTTGAGCAAGTTAGGTAGAATATCCATCCATTTATAGCTTCCTTGTTTGCTGAATTCTGTCCACATTGCATTTTTTAACGTTCTATTGAATCGTTCGCATATACTTGCATGAAGATTACTATGTGAAGAGTATAAGTGTATATTATGCTTCTTCATAAGTTTTTGAAAAATTGAATTGTAAAATTCTTTTCCTTGGTCAGTTTGTAGATTCTTCGGTACTCGTCCTTCTTTCAGTATTGACTTCATAGCTGTAGTAACATCATTACCACTCTTTGACTTGACTGGCACGGCCGATGCATACTTTGAAAATATATCTATGACAGTGAGTAAGTAATGAAAACCTTTGTTTTCTTTAGAATATGGTATCATTTCTACAAGATCAGCTTGCCAAGTCTCATCTATTCCACGTATGTCATATTTTCTTCTCTTGTATCGCCGACGTGCTGGCTTATGCAGCTCTTCAGCTACTCTATGACGTTCCATCTTCGTTTACAGTAGATGAAAATCCATCTGGAAATTCGTCTATATGAACTTTTAATTGTTTATTCACTTCTTCAATTATATAATCAACACCAGAGTAATTGCGAAGAGTTGTATTATAAAGATAACGCAATTTTGCATCCACTTCCAATTGATGTTTTTCAACTTGCTGCTTGTATTCTTCTATAACTTCACCAATTCCAGAAATTTTAGCAGCTATATAATTTATTTCAGTTTGTAGAATAACTTTCAGTGAATGCAAGGTGATTGCATCGTTTGGCTGATTGGGTGGTCCTAGGTTGCAAAGTCGCTTGTTTTCTAAATCAAAATCACCGTCCGGTGTAAAATTGAAACCAATGCCTGGAGGACCACGACTCACTTGCGAACCCTCAAGTTTTCTTCCAAACACATCGAGACTCATGGTAGTACTGATGCAAAGAAGAAAGTTGCATGTCAATATATATGCCCAGCTTCACGTAATTCCTCAATAATCGACTGGATTTCATTGTCGTGATTATTATTTCCAGCTGATCGTTCGGCAATCAATAGTCGAAGTCTCTCAGTAAGCTCGTTTGGATCATCCCAGTAGACGAGATCAATGGAAGAACTTTTCTTAGCTATTTTATATTTAGGTATGAGTCCTCCTCCGCTGCTGCTGTTCTTTTTACGTGGAGTGCTGCGGAACATTGGTGCTAAAATATTCTTATATTTATTACTTCTCGACATTCGTATAGACTCATCTTTGCTGAATTTTTTCCGATGAGCATTTGTTGCTTCCAGAATCTTGCGATAATTTGCACGATCTGATGAGCTCAGAAGAAGATCATCCGGATATTTTTTAAATAGCAATTCCATTAGTCCACTCGTTTTAGGATAACTTTCATTTCTGACTTTGACATATTTGTCATCAAATTCAATTTCTGAATCACCAATCATATACACTTCATCAACCTTTCGCACTCCGTATATATTATCAATCGTTCTACGGCTTTTATCTAGCAATGATAAAAAGTCTTCAGCTGATTCATTTTTTCCACTCGCAGATCTAAATGTAGAATTGGTTATTGTGTCAAAAGCATCATCATCATCATCATCATCATAATCATAAACAGTATAATCCAATAAACTTGATTTATTGTTCTTATTTTGATCGTTGAGCAAACTCGATCGATCGATTCTCATTCGTTTTTTCATTTTTTTACTGTTGTTTTGATCCAAAATGAGATTGGACGGTTGCTGTAGTGGGCTTTCACTTTTCATCTCAACAAGTTTCTCAAGTGGTGTGATGACTGGTTTTAGAGTGTCACCGATGACTTTTTCAAAATCATCTTTCTCCTGTTTTAATAAAGTGTATTTTTTCTTAATAGCCTCACGAGCTCGCAAGAGCTCACTAAGAACATTCTTCTCTTTCGTGAAGTCTGACATGCTGACGTGTCGATGTCTACAACTGAACTGTAAGTATGAGACTTATAATTCCTTTTTTATTGCAAAACAATCAAATCCTTTTCTGTATCTACCCTCATTCATCGGTCTATCTTTGTCAATAACAATGAATCCATATTTATCATTCTTCCAATATTCAGAACAAAGATTCCGAAATTCGTTGAAAGTTAAATCGGTATTCACATGATCTTCATAGATATGTTTAAGATTTACATCATCTTGTCGATAAATTACCAACAAATTGACATTATCTCTAATGAGATGTTTTCCTATATGAGCATAAGATTGACATAGATAGAAGCTATCTACACTCTTATGTCTCCCCATACAGAAGAATGCTCTGACGTTATCCTGCTTCTCACATGCCACATCATCAAAAATTATTATTGAATTTGGAAGGGCTTCATCTGGAGATACTACAGATTCATGCTCACTGAACGGAAGATATGATACTCCTTCAATCGGATCCAAGACATTTTTGAGAAATTGATACTTTGGCTGATTCAAGGATTTAGAGTATACATACAAATTCTCAAACCTAAGACCATTGGGGTGTGTAATTAAAGCCAATAAACTATTTGTTTTTCCACAGTTTGATGGACCACAGAATACTGCTCGTATACTATCTGGCAGTAATTCCCCATGACGCTTCTTTCTCTTCTCTTTTCCAAAATCAAAATTCGTGACAGGGAGTTTGACGTTCTGCTCGGTAAAATCCATGTTCACACATCAGAGTCAGATTCAACATTGAGCTCTCGAAATATAAATGCTCGTTTTATACCATGAACGTCAGTTGTGAATCAACACTCGAAGAGAGATGATCATACACAAATCTCAGAAACAGCCGAAAGGCTATGGATTGCTTGATAAAGTTATCAATAACTTACCTGTTGAAATGCATCTTCCTGGATATCAATACTGCGGTCCTGGAACTAAATTGAAAAAGCGAATGAAAAGAGGAGATCCTGGTATTAATCCGCTTGATCAGGCTTGTAAAAAGCACGACATAGCTTACTCTGATAAAAACGGAGATCGTAAAGCTGCTGACAAGATGCTTGCTGAGGAAGCTATGCAACGTGTCAGAGCTAAGGATGCTAGTCTTGGCGAAAAAGCTTTTGCTTTTGCTGTTAGCAATGCTATGAAATTAAAAGGAAAAACCGGAATGGGATTGAAATTTAATAAGTTAGTGACTGTGGCTAAAAAATCAATGTCAACAAGTAAAAGTTCTCGCAAGGTTATTCAATCAGCCTTGAAGGGTGCACGTCAAGCTGTTAAAAGTGTAGGTGGAAAGAAAAAAGTTATCATTACACGTGTTCTGACGCTTCCATCAAAAATTGGTGGAGTTCTTCCTTTTCTCATTCCATTGTTCGCAGGACTAAGTGCAACCGGTGCTCTAGCAGGAGGCGCTACTGGAATAGCTAAAGCAGTTAATGATGCTAAAGCTGCGCAGAAAAATCATGAAGAAAGTAAGAGGCATAATAAGACCATGGAAGCTATTGCTTTAGGCAAAGGTCTTCATCTTAAGCCCTATAAAACTGGAATGGGATTATTTATGAAACCTCATATCGGTCGTGGTCATCAAGTCAGTAGAAAAAAAAAAACTTCGATTTAACTTTGCCAAATCGTGCACTGACTGACTATGATCTAAAAAAATATGCTCATATGATGAAAATCTCAGACTTCAGAGGTGTTTTCATGAGAAATAATTTACCACCCGATGGTCCATGGTATAATGAAACAGCAGTGGTAAACTTGGACGACTTTCAAAATAGAGGTACTCACTGGGTTTGCTATCGCAAACGTGGTCCTGAAGTGATTTATTTTGATAGTTTTGGTGATCTTAAACCTCCTAAAGATCTCATGTTGTATTTTAACGTGAAAGAAGTTAAATACAACTATAAAAGATATCAAAATTTTGACTCATTTATATGTGGCCATCTTTGTCTCTTTTTCTTAGCTGGGAGACTATAAAAGAGGTGCTCACTGACGAATACAATCATTATCTTCCGATCGGTCATGGAAGATAGCTTCACTTTGAGTCTCTCAGGAAACTCATCTGTCTTAGAAGCGCAATATTTTCCTTCGATTGAACTACCGAAGCATA
>JAZHPH010001070.1:0-14389 GCA_037356405.1 Nasonia oneida | reverse complement strand
GTTTGGTTAAAAAGCACAACCATTTAGCCTATTTGTTCTTTAGGGGTTTAGGGTTTAAGGCTCTTTAGTTCACATGTACAGGCTACAAAGATCACACATTTATAACAAGTTCTTATGAAAGTTAAAATTTTTTTTCGACATTTTCGTCCACCACATTGGTTTCGCCATTTTGTATTTTTAAAATCTGATATCAGATTTGTAAAGAGCGATCTCGAAAACCCCTATATACAAACCTTCTACAAAATATTATGGATTGAAGTATACTTATAGTTATTTTGTGTTAGGGGTGGTTTACCCCCCTAAGGGGAAGTATCTATGAAAAAACCGAAAAACTTAATTTGTTAATTATAGATGTTTACAAATTTTTTCCAAATTTTTTAGTCGTTCAAAACTTTTTTATTATATAAAATTTTTTTTCGATGTTTCCGTCCGCCATATTGGATCCGCCATTTTGAATTTTCAAAATCTGATAACAGATTTGTAATCAGCGACCTCGAAAACCTCTATATACAAACTTTCTACGAAATATTATGTATTGAATTACATATTTACAGTTATTTTGTGTTAGGGGTGGTTTACCCCCTTAGGGATAATATTTATGAAAACACCGAAAGACGTCAACTAAATTTTGTTATTAAGGATGTTTAAACATTTTTTCCAATTTTTTTTAGTCGGTTTAAACATTTTTATTATAAAATTATGCCAAAAAATATATGTTTTCAACCCCTAAAAAATAGGGGATGCTACCCTTACTCTTCAAATCACCATGAAATACTTGCTCTTTTTGTAAGAAATAACCTCCAATTTGTTTCATTGAAAAATATTAATTTTAAGCCGAGATATTTAAAAAAAACGCTTTTTGGGGGTTAACTTTAGGGGAGGTTTTTACCCCTTAAAAGTGAAAATTAGCCGATACAAAAAAATACGTGTCTCTTATTTTTTTATGTTCTACAACATATATGAAAATCATCAAAATCGGTGAGATCGGGTTGGGTACCTTTCCTTGTTAGTAAGTGTCCCACGCTCAATAAAAATCGGATCCTCACACAGATCTGCCACCTGTTCTCGTGCTCAGTGGGTCTCGGACGGCAGGAGCCGTGCTTCGGCACACATTCTGTAAAAAGAGACTGGGTTGGTCAGGGAGATTTCTTTTAGATAGTGCCTTGACTGACTGCAAGGTAGCCCGCTGCTTGTGCACAAAGTATCGGGAGCCTTGCAAGGGTATCCTCTCAACTGCAGACTAACGTTTATGTATATTTACAGATAAGAACATCCTCACAATGGAAGAATCAGCAAAAATGCTGGGAATCCTGAAGGCAGCCAAGGACCAAGTGGTAGGGTTGAGAGGACCTCTAAGCCACTGCAGCGAGGTAGAGGGAACAGGAGCCACTACGTCGACGCCCATACACACGCATCAAGGGGTTACGAAAGGCAATATAGACGACCTCATACGCCTGCTGCAAGAAAGTACGAAAGCTCAGGTCTCAGCACCAGTCTGGTTAATGGACTGTCGTCAGTCGCGAAAGAGAGCGCCAGGATGAATGCAAACCTGGAAACGCTGACTATTACGCTCAAAATAGACATGAGTACCTTGACGAAATCCGTAAACGATCTGAGGCTCAAAGATCAGAGCACGGTCAACAAGCCAAAGGTCACCAGCGATGTATGTCTTGACGAGCCATTCAAGCTGTTCCCGAGAGGACGCAGACGCGGCTTTCGCCCTGTGAATGGCAAGCAGTCTGCATTTCAGACACCAGGATTTCGAGATTTTACGTGCACGGATTTCAAAGGTTCTTCCACTCTCATGCGTGGAGCGCGCGTCTCCAACCCATACGAATGGAGCAATGACGTTAACGTAAACTCAGACTACGATCTGCCTCAACCGAGGGACGATCCAAAAGCCGGGAAAGACCGACTAAACGATGTGAAAGGTGTGGTAGTCAGAGCCATGTCACCGCCGACTGTTCGCATGACGAGCCCAAGTGCTTCAACTGCAACAAATTCGGTCACATCGCTAAAGAGTGCAAGGTGCCAAAGAAGGGACTCTTACGTAAGAGAACATCTGAAAGGAAAAGGAGCTTGTCACCGAAGCGAAAGCTGAGACACGAGAGCAAGTCTCTTAGGCGCAACGAGGAACGCTTCACCAAGTCACCGTCCAAATCGTCTTTCAGACGATCTAACAACCGCTCACCCTCACCAGCAAGAGAGTAACTTCTCAGAGATGACCATGTGTAGAGGCGCGATGGAAGACAACACAGCGGTGCGCCCAAGGGAGACCGGACGATGTCGAGTGTAATCGGGAGGGAGTGTTAGAATATATACGCTAACACCCGACATCTAGCAACCCCGCAGCGCCCTCGCTGCGTAAAACAGCCATGACCACGTGATCCGCCACTGCGTTCGTCGGCGCGCTCCGCACGCCGTCTCACTTCTTGCGCGCTCGCCGAGCAAGCCACACGCTTTCTCAGCCACGCCAAGCTTTTCTTTTCCTTTGTCCACGTTAAGTTCAGTTACCGAATAAAGCCACGTTTATCTTTCTACCACGTATTTCCAATCATAAGTTTATCATCACGCATTTTCTGCACTCCAAATACTGTATCTGAGGCTCGTGTTTGCCCCTTAAGCAACAATCAAATGTTTTCATCGACAATAGCGCTCATATCTATTTTTTCATCATCCAAAACATCTAAAACACTTGCAGCGTTATTTTGAATAACAGTTTCTTCGTGATCTGAAATATCTGAATCGCCTACAGCTGACTCAAAAGCTGATTTTCCAGGATCATCGTCATCATAGTCTTTTTTTATTACTTTCAATACGCTCTAATTTTAATTTTCTCTTCTTTCTTTTTTCTTTTTTAACTACTACTGGCGATAAACCTTTTTCTTGTTTATTATGTTCACTTACATCGATTAGCTTTTCCAGTGGTTTCACAAGCGGTTTGAACGAGTCCTCCAAATTTTTTTCCACCTCCAATTTATGTGACTTTACCAAATCGTACTTTTTTTCAAAGCTTTTCAAGCTTTTTCAAATTCACGTAGAATTACACGTAGAAAGTAAAATCAGACATCTTGATAGTTTAGAGTGTCACAATCAAATCCTAAATTTATTCAGTATTCTGTATATTTATTACAAACTGATCAAAGCTTTTTCTGTAGCGACCATCATTGATATCACGGATTTTGTCTATAACGAGAAAACTATGATTGCTATTATTCCAACACATTGAACGAATATCTTTAAAGCGTTGATATGCCATCTGTATTAACATGATTGTTATAAACATGTTTCAAGTTCATATCACCATGTTGAAAAATTACCAACAAGTTGACGTCACACACTGAATGTTTCGGTACTTACGCATACGACTGATACAAGTAAATCAATCCACGCTTTTATGTCTGCCCATACAGTAAAAAGCTTTGACATTATCCTGCTTCTCACAGGCAATATCATCAAAGACAAAAATTGAGTTGGGTTGAGCTTCATCAGGTGATACGACGAGATCGTGTTCACCGAACGATAAGTATTTAATACCTTCTAGAGGCTCAATAAGTTGTTCCAAAAACTTATATTTAGGCTAATTCAAAGATTTCGAGTATACATAAATATTTTCAAATCTCAAACCATTAGGATGAACGATTAGAGATAAGAGAGCATTTGTTTTACCACAATTAGACGGATCATAAAATACTGCTCTAATACTGTTAGGTAGCAATTTTCCATGACGATTGTGCTGTTTTTTCTGCTGCTGTTGGGTCAAAAGATCAATATTAACCACTGGCAACTTTACTGGCTGCTTCTTAAGATCCATCATGCTTCTTCAAATTTCATATCACGACTGACTCGATATATTATAAATATGAGTATTTATAGTACCCTCAGTCAGTCTCGCATGAGCTTGTTAAGAGCTAGCATCATGCATCAGAAAAAAGGTACAGGTTTAGTGAATACATTGATCAACAAATTACCCATTGAACTTCATGTGTCTGGTTATCAGTACTGTGGTCCAGGTATTAGACTTGCTAAACGTTTAGATCGTGGTGATTCAGGAATAAATCCTCTAGACGCTGCTTGTAAAGAACACGACATTGCCTATTCGAAAAATCCTGATAACATTCAAGAGAGAAACGCTGCTGATGACATTTTAGCAGAGAAGGCGTGGCAGAGAGTGAAATCTAGAGACACTGGTTTGAAATAGAAAGAGACAGCTTTCGTTATAGCAAATACCATAAAGTTAAAATCAAAGCTTGGTATGGGTGTTGGAACAGGAGGTGGAAGACGTAGATCTAATAAACTTAAAAAAACAATTTTAAAGAAAAAGATTACACTGAAAAATTCACAACGATTCTCGCTCTATGATTAAGTCAGCACTAAAGATGGCTCGAGAGCATGTAAAAAATGTTGGTGGGAAAAGTAAAATTAATGTTTTACGCATATTGCCTGTTCCCAGCAAAATAGGTGGCTTTCTTCTAGCACTTATTCCACTTTTTGCTGGTCTTAGTGCAGTAGATTCACTTGCAGGAGGAGCTGCGGGAATCGCTAAAACAATAAATAAAGCAAGTTCTGCTAAGAAACAAATGGAAGAGTAAAGAAGACATAATAAAAAAATTGTGGCATGAAATGTTGGCACTCCGTAAAGGACTGTTTTTGAAACCTCATTCGTAAAGGTTTCGACATCTTTCTGAAGAAGAAAAAGAGTAAAGGAAAAAAAAACTTTGATGAAATAAGATTGCCTAAACGTGCACTTACCGACTACGATTTGCTCAAATATGTAAACTTAACGAATATACCAAATTTTCGAGGAGTTTTTATCCGAAATGCTCTGCCTTCAAACGGTTGTCGAGCCAGAGAATCGGCAGTCATTCACCTGGATGATGCAAGTGGACCTGGCACGCATTGGGTAGCTTATCGAAAAATTGGTAATAAAGTTACATACTTTGATAGTTTCGGTAATTTACAACCACCGCGAGATCTTATGAATTACTGGAAAGTATATCAAATTAAGTACAATTATCAGAGGTATCAGGAATTTTTAACTTTCATCTGTTGTCATTTTTGTCTAAAATTTCTCTGCAATCAGCTCATCGTAAGGATAATTTTTGTCTATATAAAAATAAATCTACATGAGTGATTTGAATTAGTCTACTTAAGATAGTTGTTGAATCAATGACTCTCAGCCTTTCCGGCATCTCCTCGATCCTTGAGACGCACTATTTTCTTCCAATAGAACTGGATTCGGATAAGCAATACAGTCTTGGACTTGTTGAGCTACTAACTTTTAATTCTGTACCAAACGTCGATGAAAACTGTAATAAATTTTATGTTGGTCAAGAAATAATTGAACTACCTACTGATAGTTATGAGATTGAGGATATTGATCGAACTCTACAAGGTATCCCTTGATACTCGAAATATAAAAGTTAGTATCAAGCTAAATAATAATACGTTGCGAAGTGTTATTATGTGTAGTCATAAATAGATTTCCGACCGACTGATTCGATTGGTCGTCAACTAGGATTTACTCCAAGACTTTTACGAGTTGATGTAACATTACGACAGGAGCATACATAAATCAGCAGAAAGTTCATACAATACATAAATTTTCCCCAGCAGTTCCACCAGGCTACAAGATAATCGAGGTGCCTAAACAAATAATTCACTTACCAATATCTGTCAAAGTGATCGATCACCTACAACTACGTATATTAGATCAAGATGGTAATTTGATTAATCTCCGAGGTGAAATTATTACAATTCGTCTACATTTAAAAAGCCATTGAAATGGGTATTGTTTTTAAGGCTGACAAAAGCTATATTAATATCTCAGTATTTGAAGAAATACGATATGAGATGAATGCCATAGAAATTGATCGATGTAAGAACGTTGCTGCTACAAACCCGATGAAAAGTTACACATCTTTCTCACCTAGTCAACTAAAGTATCTTGAAAATTTTGGCTGGACACCTATTACTGACGTGGGAAATATGGCTGATAATAATGGAAACTTTGATGTGACAGTTCCTCCATCAATGATTTTTGGTTTCGCTGAAGATTATCGCAAAATCGTTGTTAACGTTAAGCAACAAGATCGAGAAATGATTTAAACGCTGTTTTGCAAGAGGCTTTAATGGCGAACGGGAGACCGACATATAAAGATTTCAAAATCGAGATCAATCGTATAGAGTGGCTTATTATGCCCTACCTCGTGCTGTCGGATCCACGAAAAATACAACTATTCAACTATATTCAGAAAGATATACTTACCGATTTCGAACCACGTTCCAACACCGAAAAAGTGCCTTGTAACACGGTTTTATAGGTTCCTCAAATTCGTTGAAAAATAGCCTATGTTCGACGGCATGTACCTAATGTACAAGTGCACAAACAGAAAATGTGTACCACTAGGACGAAAGTAAGGGAAAAGAGCTTGAATTGAAAAAAAATGGTTGAAAATGCTTGGTTTGGTCAAAAGTTATGCACAATTGAAAATATGAAAAAATCATGAAAATTGCAGGATTTTTTGGAGTCACGAAATTTGGACTTTTTTCTGTGATTTTTCTACATTTTCAATTGTGCGTAACTTTTGACCAAATCAAGCATTTTCAACGTATTTTTTTTTAAATTCAAGCTCTTTTCCCGTTCTTTCATCCTACCGATGCTTATTTTCTATTTGTGACCCTACGCATTTGGTACATGCCCTTGAACAATGGCTATTTTTCGACGAATATGAGGGGCCTATAAAACAGTGTCACAAGACACTTTTTCGGTGTTGGAACGTGGTTTTCTATTGTTGTAAACATGTACAATAAGAAAAAAAAGTTTCGGGCGCCTGACCCAACATTTGTATTTTTCGGTTTCTCCACCCAGAATAGACATTTTTCTCATAAAATTCCCCATATACACTTATATTTAATCAATAGTTAACACTAAACCATTAAATTAAAATAATAAATATTATTATTAGTATATAAACGTACGCAATTTACCCTGCCGGCTGCCATGCTACCACGCGCCCCACGAAACATGGCTTATATTACCACATTAATATACTTTTTCATTTAATATTTTTTAACTTATAAATTTAAAATTATCTTATTATTACATTCAACTTAAATTAAAGACTTCAATGTTATTAACTTAAATATTTATATTAGTTTACGATTAAATTTATAGTATTAACTAATAAATAGACAGAACTGACATAGTAACTTTGATAAACGCGCCATAATATGGCAACAGATCCCGTGTTAAGAATATTAGAAAACCGAGGTAAAACAATCACAATATCATTTATCTGTTGTATGACTCTAACAACCCATCAAAGCAGTTCAATTAACATAACATTAACATCTATATTATATCGCGCCTTTTTTGAGTTAATTCGTCTCATCGTCAGATCTCAATGTTAAGAACATCTAAAAAACTATGACCGTCACCATGACGAATATATATATATATATATATATATATAGTAATATACTCAATTTATTGCAAAAAATAGTACAAAATTGGGCTTACTTGCAAATGTCTCTTGCGCACTCCTTTTCAACTAAAACCAAAATTCTTACGACCAATATTTGCATTTATTCGAGAATAAAATTTCATAATGACCCGATTTTAAAAAAAGCAAATTAATAAAATTTAGTACGTCAAAAAATAGTTTTTAGATTAAAAATTAGTAGAACTTCTTGACCAATAACCAATTTTTCACGTACTAAATTTTATTAATTGTCTTTTTTTTTTAAATCGGGTCACTGTGAAATTTTAATTTTGTATAAATGCAAACATTGGCCTTCAGAATTTGAGTGTTAGTTAAAAAGGAGTGCACAAGAGACCTTTGCAAGTAAGCCTAATTTTAAACTATTTATTTGCAATAACTTGAAAAATATACTATATATATGGCTCAAAATTTACAAATCTTCCTCTTTTTTTATACCGAATATAAGTACAAAGTTTTAGAAAATGAGACTATAATATAAAAAAGTTAGAAAATTCACCAGAACCCCACCTTAATGCGTCATAAAAGCGACCATAATTCATTAGTCGATTCTTACAATATTTTCGGTAAGGAAATCGACGAAAAACTGAAATTCTGTATAACAAAATGTCCAGAAACGATAACAAATCTCAAAAACTTATTACAAAAATATCGTATAGTGTTCTATGGAAAGCCGTGTAGATTAACATCATTTAAATATAAAATCCAAGTAGAAAATCCTTAACCATTCTTGATTCTTCAGTATTCTGTAGCGACAAACATGAGAAGTAAGCTCAGAGAGCAAATAGGAATAATGTTAAATTGGAAAATCATACGTCGATCTAATAGTAACTTTAGAAGCCCGATTGTGCCAGTATTCAAATAATACGGATCAATTCGTTTATGACTAAATGCACGAAAAGTGAACGATATGTTTGAGGATGATCGTTAGTCACCTCAAAATATCGAGAAACTTTTACAACAATGTTTCGGGGTGGAAGTCATGTTCAGTCTCGATTTAACGTCAAGCTTCTGGCAAACACCTCTTATTGAAGAAAGTAAAAAATACACTGCATTTATGTTCGAAGGGAAATTATTTTAATTTAAAGTAGTTCCTTTTAGCACTAAAGTAAGCAGTGCAGCTTTGTTACGCGGTCCATGTCACAAAATACCTTGGTGATTCTATATTAAATTTTGCAGACGATTTCTTATGCATTTCAAAAAGTGTTTGTATCGGTAAACATGAAAAGTACTAGGTCATAAGTGTCAAATTTGCATGTAAAACCACTTATTAGCCATTATATCATGTTTGTTTTCTACGTAACTTCTAGTAGAAGGTCAGGCCCATTCTGAAACTTTTCAGCTACTTTTTTACAATAAAAAGGTATCTTTTTACTGTATTGAGGTTGTCGGAGTCCAGATCAAACATTCAGATTTTTATATTTTGAGGTTTAAAATGCAAACAAGGTAGCCTTAATATATAGATATATATATTAATAAAAAAACTTTTAATATATATAAAAAAACTTTTTTTTTATATATATATATATAGGGCTTTAAAAGTTTTTTTTTAATTCAGAAAGTTTTACAAAAAAAGTATTTGGGTAGTTTTAGTTAATAATGCATCCCTTATGAGCTACAAATCATTGAAAATAGACAAAAAATACAAAAATTGCTTAAAACCTCAACTTTGACCAGCTAGAACTCGAAGCCAAATAAAGAAATCGCGCTGCAAATTTTTTTTGGAAGTCGGGTACAACATATAGAACATATATATACCCATATAGCACCCAATCTTCCAACAATATTGTCTGAAGGTTGCATTTGCAGATTCGTCAGATTCGAAAATATTGTACCAGGGTTATATAACCATCGAAAAATGTTCCTGCAATATTGATGTAAGGCCATTTTTGGATTGCATTTCCAAAAGACAATAAGCATATTGTGGCAATATAGCTCAAAGATTATTTGCAATATTGTAAAACATAGGCGAAAAACATGTTAAAAAAATTAAATAAGCTTTTTCAAGGGCTCCCATGCCCATTTTGGGAAGTATCATCTGGATGGTAGTCCCCGAATAGGGCATGGGAGCCCCTGAAAAAGTTTATTTAATTTTTCTAACTATAGTGTTTTTCGTCAATATTTTACAATATTGAGACAATATTACAAATAATATTCGAGCAATATTGCCACAATATGCTTTTTATCTTTTGGAAATTTAATCCAAAAACGGACATGATGCCTTACAGCAATATTGCAGGAAAATTTTCCGAAGGTTATATAACCCTGGTACAATATTTTCGAATCTGACGAATCTGCAAATGCAACCTTCAGACAATATTGCTGGAAGATTGGGTGCTATATGGGTACGCACCCCAAGCTGATGTAAATCTTAGTTTGCTTTGTCTGTTAACTTTTAATAGTTGATCTGAACAATCTTCTTTCGCGTCAATTTCTTTTAATCAAAGTATGTTATTAATTTTATTAACACAATAAATGTCCATATACTTATATATTTTCATATGAGTACATGTATAATATATATACAGATGTATAATTCCAATATATCATTGTAGTATGTAATGTTTAATCATTATTTTGTTGAAATAATATATATTTTCGTTGCTTTTTCTACACTTTAATCATGTGTTTTATCGTTTTCAATTGTTATTTTCAATAATAATCAAACAGACTTATATAGAATTGCTAAACCATTTTAAAAATTAATTTAGATATTCGATAATAGTACGGATTGAAAAAAGTATTTTTGTATCTTATCTTATCACAAACTATATTAAAATGTTAAAATATTATATTGATATATTTTATACAAATTAAAGTAATTTTCACATATTTTATTCTAGTGAAACTTGCTCTACAATGAAAAATAATAAACAACATACATGATCCACGAGCGAAGCGAACATTATTTGCTAGTATATATATTAAATAGTTTGAAAATTCAAAAATTTAGGCTAGAAAATTAATTAACGTTACAATTGACAATTATTTTAATAGCAATAACTCAAAAGGATCAATTTTTACTACAAACCTCAAAAAAAAAATTATGATTTATTAGGATTAAATTAAAAATTATTATTAATTTGATTCTTATTTATTGTTAATTATCCATTTTATAAATTTATAAATATTATTTTAACATTTTTAATAATATTTCGAAATTTTATTATAAATCGAGATAGTCACGCGATTATCACGTGATGATCACGTAAGAAATTGATCGAAAATCTCAAGTGATTTTCTCGTGATTTTTTCGTGATTTTCTTATGGTTTTCACGTGGTAATCACGTGTTTTTTTTCAGTAAGGAATGCATGTTCCATTATGTGTATTTTGTTTAGTTTTGTTAGACAAGACATTTTGTACTACTGTCATGCTAATATAAACAATATCTATTAATTTGTTTTCTCAGATAGCATTCCCAGTGGAAATTAAAAATATGATAATCTGTGCCAAAACTGTGCCAGAGCTGTGCCAAAACTGCAAAACCGTGAACATTTTGGACATTTAACACACTTATGGCACAGTTTGGCACAGTTTTGGCCCAGTTTGGCATAATCAGTTTGACATAATCAGTTTTACTATAATTATTTACTCAATTTTCGTGCATTATGGCACAGTTCGGCACGATATTGGCACAGTTTGGCATGACATAGGTACAGTTTGCCACAGTTTAGCATGATTTCGGCACAGCCCTACTGAAAAAATCACGTGATTATCCTCGTGATTATGCACGTGATTAATTACGTGATGTTATCGACCATTTTATCACGTCAATAGTTACGTGCATAATCACGTGTATGATCACGTGATAAAGAAATAATTTTGAAAAATCCATGCACGTGAATAATCACGTGCATAATGAAAAACTTTTAAGTTTTTGTCAAAAAACATGTACATGAAGATTCACGCATAATTATTCATGTGCATGTTTTTGACAAATTTTTCAGTTTTTTATTTATCACGTGATTATGCACGTGATTATGCACATGATTATACACGTGATTATACGCGTGATTATTCACGTGCATGGACTTTTCAAAAAATTTCCTTTATCACGTGATTATGCACGTGACTATTGACGTGATAAAATGATCGATAATATCACGTGATTAATCGCGTGCATAATCACGTGATTTTTTTCAGTAGGGAGTTTGGCACAGTTTGGTACAAAACAACACATTTAAGTATTCGATATAAAATGTTGTTTAAATAAAATTATTGGAAAATAAAAGTTTCCGATTAGGAAAAAGAGTTTTGGTGTTATCATCCGGATGGTAACACCTATTTAGGCCCTCCTTGTGTGAATTTTATGAATTTTAATAATTCTAAACAACTTCCCTAGTGAAAAAAAAATTCTGTGCCAAACTATTCCAATATTGTGTTAATCTGTGCCAATACTATGCCAACCTGTACCAAACTGTACCGGACACTGCGATAAAATTTGCACAAATTTTATTAATTTTCAGTATGACAAACTGTGCCATAAGTGTGTCAAATGTCGTCCAAAATGTTCATGTTTTGATACAGTTATGCCACAATTTTGACATATATTGGCACAGTTTGGCACAGAATTTGTTTCCACTGGGGATAACTTAAAGAAATAAAAGTTGATGATTTGTTTCGGTTAAGTGAAATGAAGTGTAGGTTATAATGTAGGGTTCTTTTGAATGAAGCAGATTAGAATACTAAAGAAATCGAATTGATTTATTAGCAGAATTTTTTAATAAATGTACTTATCGAGTTGTAAACAAACTACTATGTGCATAGTGATCTTAACCTCCTAGCTTCAGATTGCCTCTCTCCATCTCCACCAGAATTTTCAACTGAATTGTGCCCAATAACCGTCGCAACACTCCCAGCTTTCTGTCAAGATTCTGTCACAGATTCTGTCAACCCGCCAGAAAATTCAACGGAATTCTGATGAACAATATAGCTCTAATTTTCTACTAGGATCCTGATTTAATTGTCTACTATCCCCTATAGCGCTTGATATTTTGGCAACATAAGGGACCCATATTTTGGTAATTAAGGTACCTTAAATTATATTCGCATTATTATAAAAATGTTTATAATAATACGAATATATTCCAATTTTAATGTAATATTAATTAAATATTAATCCATTAACAATGTTCCCTGAATAATTGCAGCAATATTAATGAGGTTCCATGCAATATTGCGAAGTCTGGTAAAGCAATCTTCAGACAATTTTCCCAAAATACTTGGACTGTGTGAAAGAAAATCAACTTTGCAATGATAAAGCGAACATTTTAGTGCATGGCAACATTGTCTAATGGTTGCAGCAATGTCGTTCTGAGCACTGGCAATGTTGCCGAATCTAGCGAGTCTGACAATGCAATGTTAAGGCGATATTGCCAAAATATCAGGTGCTATAGGGGTTGGGAAAAAAGTAATTCAATGAGTGGATACCTGATGAATTTGTAAGGGGTACTCACACTTTGGATCAGATTGATAAATTTAAATGCACAGAATTACGACTCCTTTTAATGTACATGGGACCGGTAATTTTTGTAAAGTATATTACTGATGAGCAAATGCAAAATTTTAATGTTTTAAATTGTGCAGTTAGAATATTAAGTGATCCAAGTGAGTGTATTAAAAATAATTCTTCTTCTTTCTCTTCACTCATTGAATTGAACATATGTTGAAAATATTAGGTTTAATTTATTATAACCAATATGGACAGGGAATAGATGCTTCAGTTAGACAGGGTCAGTTGAATAGAACATATGCATGCTATTTGCTCTTATGCATTAAGTCAAATAATGAATAAGATAAATGAAAGGTCATTCATTTCTTCTGCTACTGTTGATGCTAACAAATTAGGTAAAGATAAATTCAGACTCGTAGGATGTTCAAAAATTGTATTCAAAAATTTTATTTTAAGTTGTCAAATTCCTAATAACTGTTGCCTTATGGAGGATAAAAGTATTGTAGTGATCGAAAAAATTTATTATCGTAATAGTGAACCTGTTGTTTTAGGACGTAAATATTTAGATTGTCATTCTTTGTATAATTATCCTATAGACTCTAGGCTCATTGGTATAAATAAATCCAACCGATTATCAGATCTTCAGGAATGGACAGTGAATGAAATAAAAAAAAATATTTAAGAATTTCTGCACATAATTATTATTATCTTTTTCCATTAATCCATACTTTTGTTTAAATTAACATTTACTTTTTGAAGAAATTAAACATAAAATTTACAAAGTTACAAATTTAATTACATTTAAAATAAATAATTCTGATTATTGAAAAAATACTGCATATTTTATCCATTATCTTTAAGGTACTACCACACTGCAATAGCGAGCACCCAACCTACAATGTACAATTCACCTGGAGCACAGAATCAGTTTCATCAGAGTCAGAGGTTGCGGACAAGAGGTTCTGGACGGGCTATGACATTCGTGGTGCCTGCAGGAAACCAGAACTCAGGGAAAGGGCGTAGTCAATTAATGCCATCAATGATGCAGCCGCATCGTGGAGCCACATTTACAGCGAATCTCCCTGGACACATGATGCCTGCAGAGTTTGAACAAGTTGCACAAAGAGGTTATAGTTATCTGTCCACACCGTTGTCATCTACATCAGAAGGTTTACCAAAAATCACTACTAGTAGGACTAACGTAAAACGTAAGTTACACTTTTAGAATTTTCACGCATTTTAAGACATTGTAGTATGTTTGAAATTATTCCATGCTTATGTTGTTGATGATTTGTAGGTAAATCAATGGAGAAAGATGGGAAATACCATGTAAATACTGCAGCCAAAATGCCTAAATTCACAGGAAATTTTGAAACCAGCACTGAGCATTTCATGAATCTGCAAATTCTAAAACACCTGTTTCATTTCATCACA
>JAZHPH010001069.1:0-14399 GCA_037356405.1 Nasonia oneida | reverse complement strand
ACTGCTGCAGCACACATTTTACAACTTGGCAATTCACAAAACAGCAGTATCTCCCGTACACCCACAACTGCTGGAATCCCTGCTTTTGTTCGCACATTTTACAACACTACACTATTACAACTATTAGCAGCACGAGAAGGGGTTTGAGCAACAAGTACGCGTACACTGCGAGGATTTATGCACAGCTGTTTACATGCGCCTAGCAGAACGCACTGCAGAAGAGCGACTCTTGCGCTACGGACTATAGAAATTTATTTTCTACGCGCCGTGGTCTGAAGATAGCCATTCGGTGCAACTTTCTGCACTTCCGGTTGCCATCCCTGGCGCGATGCGGTAGCTCTCGCGTGAGCTCGTCTCGTTGCACAAAATCGTCGCGAACCAATAGATGGCGCGACGAGTACCGTTTTGGTACTTATAATCAAGATTATAATACTTACTATATTACAATAACTTTTACATGTGATTTTATTTCTCTTCGTTAGTCATTAAATGTTAAATTCTTTAATGACACAAAGTTAGTGTTGTAGTACATACAATGTTTTAAAATATAATAAACAATTTAATATTAATTAATGGAGATTGAAATTCATTTAGGACTGTACGTAAACCCTACACGTAGCAACTAGGATCACACAATGAATTCTGTACTAACGCATAAAGATCTTATTAGTATATGTAGTAATGCTATCAGAGAATTAAATGTTCACAAACTACCAAGTATTTCAGACGTACTTCGACTTACATTTCATAAGACCAAAGAAAAAAAATTAATGTTCGGGATGCTATAAAATTAGTTGTTATTGAAGTAATTCCATTATGGAATAAGACTTTAATTGAAACAATTAGGAATGACCATTGCTGTGAAAAATTGTATAAATTATATTTGGAGTTTCGCAATTTTCAAAAGAATCAGTCAATGCATGAAAATAAATGTAAATTTGTAAACGAACTAGTTCATGTTTTTGACATATCTAATGGAAGTAATCTTTTATCAATGAGTGATAATGAAAGAAGAGTTTTACTTTCTAAGCCAATTAATGAAATAAAACAAAAAATAACAATTTTAAGAAAAAAAGGTATAATAAAAATAACTTAGTAATTACATGATATATATATATATATATATATATATATATATATATATATATATATATATATAACTGTAGCTCTGCTACAATGCCGCTACCCTAAGCGGGTCTTGGGCATTGTCGTCCAGATCGGACAGGTGGGTGCCTATCACCACTACACAGCGCGTCCTCAGATTGCGGATAGAGGAATAGCCCCTGAGAAAGAGGTTAGCTGCGAATAAATTGAATAATATATCTATTTCATCACACATTACAAAAATGGTCAAAAATCCTGCTGCCGAGGAGGATGCGGGAGCGATGACAACTGCCCCGAAAGGGGATGTGTAGAATGATTCGTCACCTGGTCTTACGTGGTAACGATGCGGATTTCGGCGCAACAGATCGACGAGCGATCAAATGTTTACCATAAGACAGTTGTTAGAGAAAAAGTGGGAATTTTGCGAAACCATACACCAACTATTTATAGATTTTAAAAAAGCGTACGATTCTATTAAGCGAAGCAAAATGTATCAAATTCTAGTACTTCTCGTTATATACAGGGTCAGAAGTGAGTGAATCAAAAGCAAAGTACATGATTGTGGATAAACTAGGCATCTGCAGAGGGGAGGGAGATCTCAGAGTTGGGGATTTTACTTTTGAAAAGGTTAGCGAATTCAGGTATCTGGGTACGACTATAAATGATAGAAACGAGATTAATGTCGAAATAAACAAGAGACTCCATTCGGGTAATGCTTGCTTCTACGCCGTGAGTAATTTACTTAAGTCGAGGCTGTTGTCTAAAAACGTTAAAATAAGAATATACAGGACAATAATACTGCCGGTGGTTCTGCACGGGTGCGAAACGTGGGCTCTCACTAAGCAGGCGGACAACCGTTTTAGGGTATTTGAAAATAAAGTCTTGCGGAAAATATACGGGCCGAAGAAAGATGAGGAAACCGGGGAATGGAGGAGACTACACAATGATGAGTTACACAATCTGTACGCGTCACCAAATATTAACAGAATAATAAAATCGCGCAGATTGGGATGGGCAGGGCACGTAGCGAGAATGGGAGACGACCGTACGGCAGCGCGTGTCATGAAGGGCAGGCCGATGGTAACGCGACCTCTAGGTAGACCTAGACGCAGATGGAAGGACAACGTAAAAGCGGATCTAGTAGAAATAGGACGAGTGTGTGTCGATCGGACTGGTGCATCTTGGGTGGGATTGACACAAGACAGGGCAGCGTGGAAGGCTTGCGTAGATAAGGCGATGAACTTTCGAGTTCCAAATGCCATTAAAAAAATATATATATGTAACTGTAGTTTTTTTTATGATATGTGCTTTTCTAGATAAAGCTGAAGACCTATTTACTAATAAGGATGTTGAACAGCAAAATAAAGAATTAAAGAACACATTGTGTAACCCAAATGTACCTGCCGTTACAAATGATTCAGAAACAATTGTTATTTCTCAACCCGAATTATCAAGCAGGGAAGATGCAAAGGAAAAAACTGCAAGTGAATATCTAATTCAATTAATCTTAAAATTAATATCCGTTTTTAAATTCATTAGAAATACGTTTTTAAGTTAAATAATAAAATTTAATTCATTGCATTATATTTTAAACTCATCTTTGATATTTGAATGAAAATCTGTTATAAGTTAAAATTTTACTAAACTTCTTTAGTACGTGATAGTAAAAACTTTCTGCGTAAACGTTGAGAGATTTAAAATTTAGCGATCTGTTCTTTTCTAAACAATATTACAAACATTTCATCAACATTTTACCAATTGATCATAAGTTTCATCTAAAAAAAATAATTTTAAGTATATCATTTTTGATGTAGTGAAATCTTCAAAGAAAATAAAAAATTATTAAATTAAAACATCAAATATATTTTTTAGGAGAAAAGTTGATATCTACACTATTAAAACCAGAATCTCAGCCTGTTTTAAGTGATGACGCTTGTTTATCTTCACAGAATAGCTCTGAAACTGTTTATTCTCCAGTTGGACGAAATTATTCGAAAAAAGATGTCAGGGGCAATGTAGATGTTATGACACCAGAAGTTGTCGGTGCATCCGATAAATGCAGGATATCTTACAGGAATACAGTGATTCTAATTGGCACAGTTGCTCATGGCTTAGGCATTGACATTGAAACACTTATTGTTCCGGACGTAACCGAGGGCTACTAGAGATAAGAGCAGTGCGACGTATTTATTTTTATAAATATTTATTTTGCCTAGTATTAGTTAGTTTAGCGAACGTTTCTACGCTATTCAATTCTCACATGCGTGAATCGACAAGGCGATTCGTGGCGACAGGCCAGTACGGTTAGGAGTGGTTTTATAATCATTCCTAGACTGCCACGACCTCAGTAGGGAGTTTTACTCCACGGATTTTGAAGGTCACTTTCAGTGCAGAAAAGCTAAAGAGCTGATCTGTGACTTCCAGGCCAGAGAGTTGTGTGGTGGGAGGCGTTCGCGCGGGTACATGACTGCGCTTATAGCTATAGATATAGAGGAGCGCGCACTGATTCGAGTCCCTTCGGTAGTTCTCGGAAAAGCGCCTTTGTTTTAGCGGGCCCGGGTTTTCGGCGGCTCGAGTGTTCGGGTCTGCAGGGGCGCGAATCTGCGACGCGTCGTCACTTCGCTCTAACTCCTCATCCAGTTAGCTCGAATCCTAAATCCATTCACGTCTATTGCTCATTTTTAATTAAGTTCTTTTTAAGTTTGCGTTATAGTTATTACTTTTGCATAGTCTATTTTCTCGTTTTTGTATAGATTTATAGTTTATTTCAATATATATTTTATAATTTCAAATTATTTGTTTATTGACCTTTTTACTTGACTTTACGAGCGCTTTGTTAAAAATTGTAGCTGTAGAAGTTTCGGGCCCTTCAAAGACCGTTAAAACATATGCGCTCTTGGACAACGGGTCAACAATAACACTCATAAATAAGCGCGTAGCCGAAGAAATCGGAGTAAAGGGAAGCGCGTGCGTCTAGCTCTAAGAGGGATTAACGGTCGCGAGGAGGTTCGCGCGTACTCAGAAAAAGTGTCGTTTACAATCGCGGGCGAGTTCGAAAAGCATCAAATTCGGAATGCCATAACTGTGAGTAATTTATGTCTTCCATCGCAGACGTTGAGCCGAGAAGCTGTTCATCACGTGGCGAAAGCTGAGAGCGTGTTTTTACAGCCGTATGAAAAGATCGGCCCGAAATCATAATCGGTCAGAACAACTGGCATTTAATTGCCTCTCAAGCAACGCGCGCGGTTCAAGGGAGCGGATTAGCGCTTACGGCGACATCCTTAGGGTGGGTGGTACATGGAGCGGCGGGAAAGCACTCGGGAAAGCCGCGGAACATATGGCCTGCGCGCAGGGACAATGGACTTTATGTGACGCGGGGCCCGGCGGCGGGACGGCCGAGGACGACGCGCAACTCGATAGGCTCATAAAAGAATATTTCTTGCTCAAAAATCTCGGCGTGCAGACCATCGCGCGACCGAATTCGAAACATGCGCGAGCGTGGGACATTTTGCAAAGCACGATGTCACGTAAAATTGCGCGTTTTCAGAAGTTCAGTTACACGCATTCTGCGATGCTAGCGCGACTGCTTATTCTGCTGCTATTTATGCTCGTTTTGTTGTAAAAAATGCACCTGCACATATTGTTTTAGTTATGGCTAAATCGCGCGTAGCGCCGCAGAAGCAGCTGTCGATACCGCGACTCGAACTGCAAGCCGCGTTATTAGCTGCGCGTTTAATAACGACGGCCGAAAAAGAATTCCCGATCAGCATTAATCGTCGATTTTTATGGTCGGACTCGGCGACGGTTTTGCAATGGATAAGATCAGAACCGAGGACAAAGCAGGTATACGTCGCGCACCGGCTAGGGGAAATAAGTGAACTTACTACCTGCGCGGAGTGGCGATGGGTCCCTACGAAGCTTAATCCGGCTGATTTGGCGACGCGTTGGAGTAGTAACTCTGTTTTAAACGATAGTCCATGGTTTGTTGGACCCGATTCTTTGCGAGATTTAGAAGCGAATTGGCCGGTACATACATCATTTCATAGAGCGAGGACCATGTTGAGGCAGGAAAAAGCTGAAAAAATTAAATCACTGTTTCAAAATAAAGATTTACCATACGTAATAGTGCACTGGGACGGAAAAATTATTCCTGATAGGTTTTCTTGCAAAAAATCGATCGTCTACCTATTCTAGTAAGCGTAGACAGTACTGTAAAACTTTTAAGTAATTGGGGATTAATAGATTTAGTTAAAGCTATTTGAGTAGACACGACAAATGCAAATTCAGGACGAAGAAGTGGAGCGGCTGCAATATTAGAGCAAATGATAAATAAAGATTTATTGGATATAGCATGCAGGCACCATGTTTTAGAGATCATTTTAGGGACAGCTTTTTTGGAAAAATTTCCTGGTACTAGTGGTCCAAATAATCATATTTTCATGAGGTTCCGTTCAGAATGGGATGATATGGTATGTAGAGAACTTATAGAAACGGTTTGGAAGGGCTAGAACCACAATTGCAACTAAAAATTCCCAATATTAAAAAATTTATAATAGAACATTTAGAAAAGCAACATTTTAAGGCCTGGTGCATTTCATCATGCACGATGGATGGTTAGAGCCATTTATTCTTTAAACATATTTTTATTAAGAAAACAATTTAAAGTGAACACTCAAAAATTAAAAAAATTTACAGCATATGTAAATTTATTGTATTTGTTTACATCGAATCATGGTATGAAGCACCGTTATCCATTGCTGCTCCATACAATGACTTAAACCTTTTTAAAAGAATATACGAGTACTCTAATATTGATGCTAAAATCTCAGCAGCAACAATAAACAAATTGAAAAATCACTTGTGGTACTTGTCACCAGAGCTATGTGCTTTAGCATTTTTCGATAATAATGTATCGTGGATGACTAAAAAGAAAATAGTTGCAGCACTTGCAAAAGAATTTCCAGAGGCAAATGGCGACACTCCTAAAAACTAGAGCTTGATTACTTTATCAATCGACAAACTTGTCATTTCTTCGAGAGATTCAAACTAGATATTGAATTTTTAGGACAAGATTGCAGTCAATGGAGTACAAACAAGTCGTACATTGAAAACAAAGAAAAAGTGAAAAAATTAAGGGTTATAAATCATTGCGCTAAAAGAGCTGTGCATCTCTGTGAGGAATACATAAATATATTAACGAAAGATGAACAACAAAAGCAATACTTAATTCAATGCGTCGATGAATATAACAAAGAAATTTCTGATGTAACAAAAATAAATTTGGTCAAAAAACTAAAAAAATCATAGACTTTCATTGGACTGTAATTACTAGTATCGTTAAAAATATTTTATGTACAAAAAGATATTAAATAAAAAATCAAACAATCATTATATGTTTTAAATAGAATGTTTTGTTAATATTTATCGAAAATCCATATATCTATTCTTTATTTTTACAAAGCTCATTATTGCAAATGATTAATAACAGCTAAAAGTCTAGTTTTGGTTAACTCCGTCGCTAGGCATTGTTTAAAGTCATAAAATTTGTAGATTTTAATCTTTTTTTCTTTGATTGATTGAAAATAGAAGTTCATCCGATTATTAGTCGTTCGGAAAGACGTTTATTTTTTGAGTGAAATCCAATAGCCGTGCATATGACTCGCAACATCTAACAAGGTTTATTGAGCACGCAAATTAGAGATTCTCACATTAACATACAATTACTACAAGAATAAATAATACAATTAATTACAATTTAATTGTATAAAGTAGAATAAATTTCATTGACAGAACGCTAAAACGTTTAATTATTTTGTATAATTAATTTTATAAGAGATTAAAGTAAATTTTAAGAATATTTGTACTTATAATTTTTTTGACATTATGTGTATATTTAAAAAAATTATGAAATTAATTTTAACAATAAGTACTTGAGTAATAACGATACCAATAACGATAGCTGACATCAAAACCTTTAATCTAGTTTTTTGGAAAAGTCGACAGGACCCCATGAACCAATATAAGAGCTAAACAAAGTTGTATATCATAGAAGTCTTCATGCACCCATTCACAGATTTAATACTTCGATTTTTTAGCCAATTTCAAACGGCAATATCTTCGATTCAAGAAGGACTAGAGAGTCCTCCAAAAAATCAAATTGAAGGTTTTGAAGTCTACTTTTACAATATATTATTCTGCTAACTTAATTTAGATCCGAGTATGGTTAGAAATTCAAAAACTTGAAAAAAAAACCGCTTTCATTGGTATTTTTGCAGGTTTTGGAAGCTATATTTGGCTCAAATTTTATTTTCCAGGCTCTAAAAAATTACTGATCCTACTTTATACATTATGGAGACATATGAAATGATTATTGTACACATATAATACTTTTAGAGGGATGGAAAAAATGTTTACAATAAAAAAAAACACGTATAAATACGGAAAAACAGTTTTTTGAAGATGGGCAAGGTATAGATTCTTATTTGAGGGGATTTCTCAGTTGATTTCGTTGTTTTCAGTAATAACCAATAGATCTGGGGGTTGGGAGCCAAGCTAGCAGCAATTTGGGAAATAAGGGACACCGTAATATATACCGTAATATTTCTAAAACTACTCCCTCAATATCAATAAAATTTGACGTGCATATCTATTTTTGTATTCTGTATTCGGGAAAAACAGTTTTTTTTATTTTCTTAACTATTTTTTTATGGCCATTTTTTTTATTTTTGAAAAACACTATTTTGCGTATTTTTCAATCATCCCATTCTTACAAACCAATCAGCTAAAATGCATTTAAAAGGAAATAAAATTACCTACTTTTCCTTGTTCATTCCTCGGGATCTTTGTTCGGCTGATAAAATGAAAAAGGTGATTTTTTTTAAATTCATATCTCTAAAACTAAACATCATAATATCACGAAAAAAATCATGTCGATGGGTCATGTGTCAAACTATATCCCATTAAAATTTCAAGTGATTCGACTACTCATTTTTTCAATAATAAATTGAAAACTGGATAAAATGAGTTTTTTTTGCGCCTCGATTACGGACGTAATAAGGGCTTATCGCACTTCACACCATAAGCGCTAATATCTAGTAACAAAATTAAAAAAAAATCATGGTTATACGTCATGCAAAGTTAAAGAAAAATGTTAGTAGGCAGGCTTTGCTTGAAGATGACGATGCCGGATGGGGATTTAAAGTTACCTGCAGAGGTTCGCATGGCGCTTAATGTGATTGGTTTTTTCCAATTTTATTCATACTTTCTTTGGTTCTTGCATTTTTAATATGTTAAAAATCGTTCTTTTCGTTCATATTCGGTTTAGTTTAGTCACTAAATGTTATACTTATTAAGTAAGTATAAAGCGTTTCATTGTTTGAAAATATATCGTAGATATATTATAAAAAAGTATTAAAAAAAACGAGAGTAATAACAAACTCATAAAGACTGAGTTGAGGCTGGGTGACAGTACAAAAAAGACTTGTTCAAAATAAAAAATAAAGCCGTGATACAAAGTATTACTTGTAAAGTAGAGAGATGTCGATACGTTATCTACAATGTTCTCACATATGCATATTCTCTGCAGAGCTGTCTGGGGTACTGTACTTAGTTATATAAATTTTAAGAATTTTTAAGAACTCGTAGGGATCGTTGCAGAGACTACAGAGAGCTCTACCGAATTTTATGCAAAGAACTTTGCAAATAATTTTTCTGAGCTAGCAAAAACAATATTTTGTGTATTTTTGTTCTGTAATCATAAAAACATATAATAATTAAGTTAAAGTTCCATTGTTGTCAACAAATTTTGTACTTTTATGTCTAATAAAAATACAAAATAAATTTCAAAATGAATCCCGCTATTAATAGTTTTTTTAAAGAATACTTTTTTAAAGAATACTTACTCTAGACGCCTGATTCATACATTTAAGTTTGCCTTCTGATGTGAGCATTGTGTGGTATTATTTAATATCTGCTACTTGCATTATTTCCTTCATAATAGGTATTATCATTATGATTTTCTATTATTTGAAATTCCATCTATCAATGAAGCATCACACATTTAACTTTTCAAGGCTGTTAAAAATAAGATGAAAAAATAACGGATCTGTACAAAACCTCATATTTTCTGATAATTTTTATTTAATAATTTAATCTTGACTTGATAAAGAGAGCATTTGCATTAGCAGAATAACAATAATTTACATTCGTAATAAAGTTATAAACAATACAATACCATTTTATAATAAAACAGGAAAATATTTCCCAACATTTTGTACAAGTAAACAATAAAACACAATTTACAACAAGAGCATACAAGGGACTTTTTTATGCGTGAAATTTGGGTAGGAGATCGTGAATTTCAAGTCATGCACACAAAATTTGAGAAATTTGAAAAAATTGAAAAATTTGAAACAATTGAAAAAATTGAAAAAATTGAAAAAATTGAAAAATTTGAAAAAATTGAAAAATTTGAAAAAATTGAAAAATTTGAAAAAAATTGAAAAATTTGGAAAAATCGAAAATTTGGAGAAATTTGAAAAATTTTCAAAAATTGAAAATTTTGAAAAAATGAAGAATTTGAAAAAATTGAAAAATTTGAAAAAATTGAAAAAATTGAAAAATTTGAAAAAATTGAAAAATTTGAAAAATTTGAAATATTTGAGAAATTTGAAAAAATTTGAGAGATTTGAAAAACGGGTATTAAGGACGTTGCCCTGGTTTATGAAGTGATTACAGACTTTAATGAAACTTGAAAGTATGATAGTTTAGAGTATTCTGAACTTACAGAATTTTTTTGGGCAAGGTTATAATACTAAATAAAGAGAAATATAAGAAATACGATACGCGATTTAACACGTGGTCATATGGGATGGCGATTAGAGTCTTGAAAAATACCACTTAGAAATGACACAAGTATATAATTTTTGGATGACCAACAAAAATGATTTTTAATTTTTCAACCCTCAAAGTTTGAAACCATGTTATAACGCTTTTTATTAATAAATTAATGAATATAATGATGAAATAATTCGTTTGAGATACACTTGGCAACGCCGCATTGCAGAGAAAGTGACGACAGAGAGCGCCACACTCGGCGGCACTTTTGAATGCACGTGAATACTCGATCGAAACTATATCGAACTACGATATTAGGAAGCGTGGTGCGTATTTCTCAATAAAAAATCTTGTAAGCCTTCGTAGTATAATGCAATGGAAATGAAAGTAAACATTAATAATTTTTTATGAAAAATTTATTCGTACAAATGCTTTCGCAATAACACTTTTTATAAAACTGTAGTATCACATAAAGAATGATCTAATTTCTAATACAACTTTAATCATTTAATACTTCGTTATCGGGACTAATTTCTTTGATAACTGATTCTAAATGATTAAGAATAGCGCTTAAAATACTTTTTTTTTAATAATTGTCGCCGATCCATTCTGTTTGCCCTGTAAAAGCTCTGTAGCACAGTCTTTACCTTGTTGGTATGCATTAATCAACATTTGATAATCGAAATTTTATTCCGATAATCTTTGCAACATTGCTTTTGAAACAACATCTTTCAAGGGTAAGAACGTATCTTTATTAGTTTTACTACGCTCCTTCTTATCAATATATTTACATATATCAGCAAAAGTTCCATTGATAGCTAATAAATCATCAATGCTTAAGAATTTTTTCGACAGTTTTTCTAGAATTTCAATATCAAACATCGAATCATGAGCTTCTGCACAAGATATTTGTAATTTGCACGACGCTAAGGTTGTCAGTTTACGATTTTCGACATCTACGATTTTTTTCGAAATAAGCTCAAAGTATCCGTGAAGCCTAAAATTATATTTTGAAAATCACTAATTGTAAGTAAATCACAGCTTTTGACTAATACTACTAAACGCCTGGAATCAAATTCACAGTTATGAGCAACCAAAATACATTTTCTCCCTATATTTCTCAAAAACTGTAAAACGTCGGATACAACAACAGATTTGCTTTTTGTTATAACTTGCTGTCCATTTTTGTAGAGGTTTTTATTGATTCTCGTCAAATTATGAACTTCTGAAGATTTCGCATTAATTGGACGCGTTGGCATAATGTAAGAACTGTAAGATGTGACACCAGATTTCAAAGCTATTTGTAATACTTCATCTTTGAACATGTCATAACCTCCTGTTTCCAAATCAAAGAAAACGATTGCCACGTTTGTCGTGTCGAAAATTACTGATTTATGGAGTTCGTTCGCATCTTGACTAGGAATAACTTCAATAGAATTCTCATTAACACATGGGCTTTCCGTAGTTATAGATTCTTGTGTATCAAAGAGAGACATATGACTACTATATGAAACTCCTTCTCTCTTTTCTTTTCGGTGTTTCAGTTGAGAGCGCGCTTGTGTAAGTTTAATGCGCCTTCTTTTTACATCGACACGTTTTTCTCGTACCTTACGTTTTGAAGCACGTTCGTTAGTGCGTTGAATGCGCTGTGCAAGTCGACTCGTAGTTTGCAACCCCAAAGAATGAAAAATACTATTAATATAGGCTTTCCCGTAATTTTTCTGTACTACTGTACAAGCAAATCTGTAATCGCATGACTCACTAGTGCTATGACATATTCTTTTGGGAGCCTTACTGCTCATTGAATTATTGAGGCTTTCATTGGCCTGTGGTGATGCTGCCATTAAAAATTTCGTAGCATTCTCGGCAAGTCTATCAAATAAAATTTGGAGCTCATTGAATAATACTGTATTCTTTAAGTGCAAGCCTACATAATTTTCTTTATCTTCTTTAGCTTTACACCATGTTCCACAGTTCTCATGCCGATCGAATGCATGATTTGGTATATTTTTAATAGCAGCCATCATTTTTTCCAGATCGCCAACATTTTGCGTTACAGCGTAACTAAAATATTTTTTAAAAGTTTTGAGGGTGTCATGCTGCAATTCGCGATCAGGATCTTTGTTTGTTTTACCATTAATGTTATACAGAGCATTGCTTACTCCTTTTTTCGTGTGATTCATGTCAGACTGTTTGATAATAACGTAATTAGATGCACCTTGAATTGTGCTAATACTACTACTGTCATTGTCAGCAATGAACACGCCAATTTCAACGTTAGCATCTTTTAGAATTTTGTTCTCAACAACAAGCTTACGCGCACCTTCGGCTTCCATCGCCTTGGCGCTGCCATGAAAGTTCAAGCGACAATCATGTTCTATGTTAACGTTATTTTTTTCATTATATTCACACTGACGCCATTTTCGGTTAAACGTTGTGTAAGACAATACCATTCCGCTACGTTCTCCAACCAAGCAACCATATCCATTCAAACTATCATAACTATACCCATTTGAACGTTGACTCCATCCGAAATCAAAAGAAGCAAACAACCTCACAACTTCGACCTCTTTACCATTTACAAGCTTGGAATAAACAAGATAGTCCTCGGGTGTTCCAGGTGGCCTGTATAAATATAAAAAAAGGACGACATGACATATTTTTGTATACTGAAAGATTCATGATTTCAATTATACTGTAGCATCATTTATTGTTTTTGACTTGAAATAATCATATAAAAATACAATTGTTATGTTGTTGTAAAAAAAAGTTATAAAAATCTGATTTACTGCATGATTACAATTATAAATATCAGGCAGTTATTGCTAAATATAAAAATCATCGTAGATATATTTTGAATTGATTACAAAATATTTGATAGAATATATTGTCGGTATAGACTCACAACACTTGTTTAAGCTTGTCTTGATTTTCTAAAGTCAATGCTCGCTCAAGTTCAACAGCATGAACACAACTAGTGTTTGCTACATTCTCGTTGAAAGGACCAACTAATCTCTCTTGATTTTTGAAATTACTTTTTGATAAAACAGGTATTTCAAATGTGCTGAAAAACGTATCAGCTTGAGTGTGACCTATGCCTGCACGTATTGCTCCTGTAAACAATCATTTAAAAAAAATTGAGTTATCTATAAACAGCATAGTATTATATTACAAATCATTAAATCATTGTTTTATACCTATAGGTAACTTTGTATTTCTTTCGAAGACTTTTCTGCTAGTGCCGGAAATGGCAATCAGGGGCCACTTTCTATTGACTGCACATTACCACATGCATCACACTCGACTTTGAAATACGAACCCATCCCTTGAATTGTTTCATCCACGATGTCACCAATGTGCAATTTATTTTGGCAATTGCGACAGAACATTTGTTTTGATATGTGCTGTATGTCAACAACGCGATCTCCTTCGACGGAGCATTTTGAGGTTATCTCACAAGGAAAGGTACCCAACCCGAACTCACCGATTTTGATGATTTTCATATATGTTGTAGAACATAAAAAAATAAGAGACACGTATTTTTGTTTATCGGCTAATTTTCACTTTTAAGGGGTAAAAACCTCCCCTAAAGTTAACCCCCAAAAAGCGTTTTTTTTTAAATATCTCGGCTTAAAATTAATATTTTTCAATGAAACAAATTGGAGGTTATTTCTTACAAAAAGAGCAAGTATTTCATGGTGATTTGAAGAGTAAGGGTAGCATCCCCTATTTTTTAGGGGTTGAAAACATATATTTTTTGGCATAATTTTATAATAAAAATGTTTAAACCGACTAAAAAAAATTGGAAAAAATGTTTAAACATCCTTAATAACAAAATTTAGTTGACGTCTTTCGGTGTTTTCATAAATATTATCCCTAAGGGGGTAAACCACCCCTAACACAAAATAACTGTAAATATGTAATTCAATACATAATATTTCGTAGAAAGTTTGTATATAGAGGTTTTCGAGGTCGCTGATTACAAATCTGTTATCAGATTTTGAAAATTCAAAATGGCGGATCCAATATGGCGGACGGAAATATCGAAAAAAAATTTTATATAATAAAAAAGTTTTAAACGACTAAAAAATTTGGAAAAAATTTGTAAACATCTATAATAAACAAATTAAGTTTTTCGATTTTTTCATAGATACTACCCTTTAGGGGGTAAACCACCCCTAACACAAAATAACTATAAGTATACTTCAATCCATAATATTTTGTAGAAGGTTTGTATATAAGGGTTTTCGAGATCGCTCTTTGCAAATCTGATATCAGATTTTGAAAATTCAAAATGGCGGAACCAATGTGGTGGACGAAAATGTCGAAAAAAAATTTTAACTTTCATAAAAACTTGTTATAAATGTGATCTTTGTAGCCTCTACATGTGAACTAAAGAGCCTTAAACCCTAAACCCCTAAAGAACAAATAGGCTAAATGGTTGTGCTTTTTAACCAAAC
>JAZHPH010001068.1:0-14415 GCA_037356405.1 Nasonia oneida | reverse complement strand
CATGGTCTATGATACAACGCACTTAGTATGCAACAAGTGTACCAGAAGAAAATGTTTACTTCCAGTCGACGATGTCCAGGTGTCAAAATCCCTTTTGCGGACTACGGGACATGGTCTCTGATACAACGTACTTAGTATGCAACAAGTGTACCAGAAGAAAATTTTCAGTTCCAGTAGACGATGTACAGGTGTAAAAATCCCTTTGCGGACGACGAGACATGGTCTATGATACAACGCACTTAGTATACAACATGTGTACCAGAAGAAAATTTTCAGTTCCAGTAGACGATGTCCAGGTGTCAAAATCCCTTTTGCGGACTACGCGACATGGTCTCTGATACAACGCACTTAGTATATAACAAAAGTACCAGAAGAAAATGTTTAATTCCAGTAGACGATGTCCAGGTGTCAAAATCCCTTTTGCGGACTACGGGACATGGTCTCTGATACAACGTACTTAGTATGCAACAAGTGTACCAGAAGAAAATTTTCAGTTCCAGTAGACGATGTACAGGTGTAAAAATCCCTTTGCGGACGACGAGACATGGTCTATGATACAACGCACTTAGTATACAACAAGTGTACCAGAAGAAAATTTTCAGTTCCAGTAGACGATGTCCAGGTGTCAAAATCCCTTTTGCGGACTACGCGACATGGTCTCTGATACAACGCACTTAGTATGCAACAAATGTACCAGAAGAAAATTTTCAGTTCCAGTAGACGATGTCCAGGTGTAAAAATCCCTTTCCGGACGACGAGACATGGTCTATGATACAACGCACTTAGTATGCAACAAGTGTACAAGAAGAAAATTTTTTCTTCCAGTAGACGATTTCCAGGTCTCAAAATCCCTTTGCGGAAGACGAGGCATGGTCTATGATACAACGCACTGAGTATACAACAAAAGTACCAGAAGAAAATTTTTACTTCCAGTAGACGATGTCCAGGTCTCAAAATCCCTTTGCGGAAGACGAGGCATGGTCTCTGATACAACGTACTTAGTATGCAACAAGTGTACCAGAAGAAAATTTTCAGTTCCAGTAGACGATGTACAGGTCTCAAAATCCCTTTGCGGAAGACGAGGAATGGTCTATGATACAACGCACTTAGTATGCAACAAGTGTACCAGAAGAAAATTTTTACTTCCAGTAGACGATGTCCAGGTCTCAAAATCCCTTTGCGGAAGACGAGGCATGGTCTATGATACAACGCACTTAGTATGCAACAAGTGTACCAGAAGAAAATGTTTACTTCCAGTAGACGATGTCCAGGTGTCAAAATCCCTTTTGCGGACTACGGGACATGGTCTATGATACAACGCACTTAGTATACAACAAGTGTACCAGAAGAAAATTTTCAGTTCCAGTAGACGATGTCCAGGTGTAAAAATCCCTTTCCGGAAGACGAGGCATGGTCTATGATACAACGCACTTAGTATTCAACAAATATACCAGAAGCAAATTTGTACTTCCAGTAGACGATGTCCAGGTGTCAAAATCGCTTTTGCGGACTACGAGACATGGTCTCTGATACAACGCACTTAGTATGCAACAAATGTACCAGAAGAAAATTTTCAGTTCCAGTAGACGATTTCCAGGTGTAAAAATCCCTTTCTGGACGACGAGACATGGTCTATGATACAACGCACTTAGTATACAACAAATATACCAGAAGAAAATTTTCAGTTCCAGTAGACGATGTCCAGGTGTCAAAATCCCTTTGCGGAAGTCGAGGCATGGTCTCTGATACAACGCACTGAGTATACAAGAAAAGTACCAGAAGAAAATTTGTACTTCCCGTAGACGATGTCCAGGTGTCAAAATCCCTTTCCGGACGACGAGACATGGTTTATGATACAACGCACTTAGTATGCAACAAATGTACCAGAAGCAAATTTGTACTTCCAGTAGACGATGTCCAGGTGTCAAAATCGCTTTTGCGGACTACGAGACATGGTCTCTGATACAACGCACTTAGTATGCAACAAATGTACCAGAAGAAAATTTTCAGTTCCGTTGTGTCTTCGTCCACCAGCACAGCTTTAACAGCTTCTTGAAGTTCCTACGTTTTCACTTTCTTGGTGCGTTATAGCTCCAAAAGAAGATCTCCTGCCACCGTTGAGCGTATCTTATTTACGCTGTTACCAAACACCGTCAGATTGGGGTCTGCTTTTATTTTCCTTAAAATATCAGCGTACGAATTTCCCTCAGCAGCTTTTATAACAAGTGCATTAGATCTGGTGGGTGTCTGTCGTGGTTTCCTAGTGCCATTTTTGTTTTTGTCACCAGTGCCTTCATGTATATCATTTTTCCTCTTCTTTTCTTTCTTCTTCTCCATTTTGCATGCCAGGGTGTGTTTGTTTTTCTTCTGAAGACACCTGTGATTGGATTTTTAATGTGGCTACCACAGAGGGTACTTCCTTATCTTTTCTTGTTCTCTTAGCGTAGTTTTCTTGTTGCTATTATTCCTGGCTTGGTTACACAGCCTTACGCTTATTTAGCGTTCTTGTCGTTACCGCGTTTAATGCTTCTATTGTCTGTGATGCCTTGTCCTCCTTCTGGATGTGTTGCTGATTCGTTAACATTTCCGCTTTACTTAGCATTAATTAAAGGCTCTCTCTTCCAGCGCCTTTTGTTCACTTTGCCATTAGATCACTTTTAACAGACTAATAAATGTTGGATGCGTTTGACACAACATTATCCATAGAGTCCAGCCTGTCTTGGATCTTCTCCAATAGTTTTCTCATTCTTGCTCAGCATCCTGGATTGTATTCCAGATCTCGAGAACTCCTTTTCCTGCTTTCTCGCCTTGCTCGGTTAAATTATCTATGCTCGATAATAGTCTTTATCCCGGTATGTGTCCGACCACCCGTGATCCCCTTGTCTGTGGAGGCAGATGACATAGCTCCAACACATGACTATAAGCAGTGCCAGACTAGGAACATTATACCAGGGTATAGCACGCGGTGCTGCCGTAGCTCACCTCTGCTCTCTCGAACCTCCCACCACGAACAAGGTGCTTGGCTGGACAGTTTCTGACAGACATCAAGCAATATCACGCATTCACCTTAGCCGATTGACTAGTACTGGCTATGTGACCGGCCCCCGTGTTGCCGTCATACGGTGTGAAACTAATTTTTTTGTTGTATTAAAACCTCATATCTCACGATTGAGTTAACGGAACTGGATGAAATTTGGTGAAAATATAGTTTGATACGTGGAAAAAGAGAGAAATATTGCAAAGGCCTACAATAGTTTTCGGGGCCCCCACAATTCAAGGAAAAAAGGCCAATTTTGCGACTTTAGTGATAAAATCTATGCCTTTTTCAATATTTATCATATTTCTTAAAAAAAAACTATGCAAGTTACAAATTTTTGTCTTACTTTTAAACTTAAATCTATCGAGGAAAGTTATCTAAGCTTCTTCAGGTTTCAAGAAAATCTACTTAAATCTGATAAATCGTGTAGTTTTGGTGAAAAGTTAAGCATATATTAACAAACATTTTTATTTTGATAGAACGAATAAGTAAAACAAAATAAAAATAAAAACGAGCCTAGGTATATATAAAAATCCATTAAATTGAAGCTGAGATCCAAGCGATACAGTTTTCAGTTATATAGAGTATAAGGGTAAGAAAACAAAATTTTGAAGCATAATATCTTTGAAACTAACTGGTTTCATAAACATCCCAAAGAAAGGGACCAAGGTACTATATAATGCTAACTAAATCTAAAATTTGAACTTGATTATGGCTTTTTTACTTCAGTTATTGCGTCACGTAGAAAAACGACTTTTTTCAGTTTTTGATGTTTTTCTCATGATCTGTCTTATAAAATAACTTAAAATTTAAGTGGAATATAGACATCATTTTTAATAATTATGTTTTTTTTTAAAGATTCAACAATTAGTTTTCAAGTTAAAACAATTTTAAAAATTGCGCTTTATGGTGTATAATAAAAGAACGACGGACGGTAATATCAATTTTCGGCGGTAAAAAGATAGATAATTTTATTTTTTTCCAGGTACATACAAAGCAATTTACTTTTATTAACTTTTCAATAACTTTATTAGAAAAAACTGAAATATAAAAACTAAAAAATCACTATAAAAAAAAAAAACGCGTAGACAAAATGTAAAAACGGACTTTTTTTCAACAATGCTCTAGTAAAAACAAAGAAAATGAGACTTGGTAGGTTAAAATCCACTGAGTAGAAGCTGAGATACAGGCGTCTACATACGCACACACACGCACACACACACTGCACGGCAAACGCGGCAGCCTAATTTTAGTTTTCGATTTATTACTGAAAAAATAAGTAGTCAAATTACTTGAATGGGATATAGTTTGACACGTGACCCATCGACATAATTTTATTCGCGAGGTTATGATGTTTTATGAAATTTTTTTTAAAAAATCACCTTTTTCATTTAATCTGCCAAACAAAGCGGTCGATCTCGAGCACTAAACAAGGATAGGTAGGTAATTTTATTCTCTTTCAAATGCTTTTTAGTTGAATTGTTTGTAATAATAGGATGATATTAAAAAAACGCAAAATAGTATTTTTCAAAAATCAAAAAATAGCTATGAAAAAAATATTGTTAAGACAATAGAAAATAACTGTTTTTCTCGCATTCAGAATTCAAAAATATATATGCATGTCAAATTTTATTGATATTGATGGAGTAGTTCCAGAAATATTACGGTATACATACACACACACCCGCGCGGGGATTCTGATACCTTGTATGTGGCGCGTCCCCTGGGTGGTGGATAGGGGAAAGCTCATAGGCGCGTCGAGGTCTCCTCAACCGGCCGACGGGTAGAGCAGAAATAAAATATGCTCCGCGGACCAAACAAGCTAGGGGAAGAAACCCCGAAGATAAATTAAACATGGATAGTGAGTTAATAACATTACTACCCCAAGCGGGTCAAGCCACAGTGCCCAGTCCCGCCGTCGATTCCGATCGGGTATAAGCCCCGGTGGTCGACGTTGGCCCCATGGATTTTTGGGGAGGGGGGCAAACTCACCTAGAAGCCGCAGCGGTTTATCACCTGACCACTGCTGCATGTAGAGACGCAGGTAATATGGAAATAGAGGTTGATGCAGACAGAGATAAGAGCGCTGCATAATGCAAAGGAAGGCGCACTTGGATCGCCTTGTCAGCAGAATCGATCGGCAGACACAATGTGCACAAGCAAATTAAAGACCTTGCCCGAATTATAAGAGCGAGCTATAAGAATCTTTGTATCGCAGAAGATAACTTACTGCAATGCCAGCGCCCGGAAACACAGGGAAGTGATACCGGATGCTTTAATCATCAAGGCTGCAGAAGGAAAGAGCTATGTAGACATTTTGTCCAAAATGAAAGCAGCTCCGTCACTCAACACACTGGGAAACAGCGCAAATAAAATACGCAGAACAGTTGCAGGCGATCTTCTGATAGAGCTTAAACGCACAAAAGAAGTCAAAACCTCGGACTTCCAAGAAGCAGTTAAAACGGTACTACTGGAAGGCGCCACAATAAAAGCACTCCAGAAAGAAGAAACCATTAAAGTAAGAGATCTGGACATGCTTACCTCAAAGGAGGACAGAAGTAAGCTTTGCTTTAATGTGGAAAAGATAGGCACAAAGCAAAGGAGTGTAAGAACTAACCCAACTGTGTACTCTGCAAAGAAGGCACAGGGGGAAGAGTGACCACGCAGCTGGTAGCTATGCATGCCCAGTTTAACGAGCTGCAGTAGAAGCCACTAACAGACAAAGAAAATAAAAATAGTGCAGTTGAATATAAATCACTGCGTGACTGCACAGGACCTACTGAACCAGTATGTCCGCAAAATAGGAATCGACATAGCCATCGTCTGTGAACAATACAAAGACCTGGACAAACCATCGTTAGATATGGACAGTACTGGTAAAGCGGCGATATGGGCATGCGGAGTCGCCACTTTCCAGGAAAAAATGACAAGACGTAATAAAGGATTCGTACGCGCTAAGGTCGAAGGCGTACAAATTTACAGCTGCTATGCTTGACCCGACACGTCAATAGAACAATTCAGACAACTGTTAGACCAAATAGTACATGATGCTGTAGGAAGAAAACCGGTATTTCAAAGAGGAGACGCTGGGTTTATCATAGATCTCACGTTTGTCAGCAGCTGCCTAAATAGCTCAGTTAGATCGTGGATGGTAAGCGATCATTACACAAACAGTGACCAATAAGCGATAATAATGGAGATAAGAATATCAAAACAAAGATCCAATGGAAGGGCAACGACAAAAAGAGTTGACTGGAAAACGAAGGATTATGATAAGGAGACATTCCTGCTGGCTCTAAAAGAAATACAGCTATCTAGATCTGCGAATGATAAGGTCGAGCAGGTAATGGGAAATATTACCCAAGCCTGCGACGCAACGATGCCAAGCAGAACTTCAAACAATAGACGACTGCCAGTATACTGGTGGGATAAAGAAATCGACGCAGCCCGCAAAGAGTGTCATCGAACCAGAAGACGGGAACAGCAGGCTAGGAAGAAATACTACAAGACTGGTCGTGGTAAAGAAATAGTAGACGCCATAAATAAAGAAATGAAGAATGCTAAACGGATATTCAAGAGGAAAATTTAAGAGAATAAATGACGGTGCCTGAAAGAATTATAGGACGAGGTTGAGCTGGACCCCTGGGGGCGACCGTACCGAGTAAAAATAATGAAGATAAATAGAGGTTATATCCCTCCTCCTAAAATCCCGGAATTTCTGGATCGTATTGTGACCACACTGTTTCCCCTTTAACTGGAAGTAACAGCTATTCCTAAAGCAAAGGCGAATGACGAAACTATTCCAGCAATCACCACAGAGGAATTACTTGCTGCATGCAAAAGAATTAGCTGTTACAATGCCGCTACCCTAAGCGGGTCTTGGGCGTTGTCGTCCAGATCGGACGGGTGGGTACCTATCACCACTACACAGCGCGTCCTTAGGTTGCGGATAGAGGAACAGCCCCTGAGAAAGAGGTTAGCTGCGAATAAATTGAATAAGCAGCCGCGGACAGCCGATAGGAACAGGCGCGGGTGTGATGAGCCCACACTGTCGAACGCATTCATCTAGAAACACTACGCAAGCACCACAACAAAAACACTTCACATTATCTCTTATCTCTCAATCTATCTCTTTCATCACACATTACAAAAATGGGCAAAAGTCCTGCTGCCGAGGAGGATGCGGGAGCGATGACAACTGCCCCGAAAGGGGATGTGTAGAATGATTCGTTACCTGGTCTTACGCGGTAACGATGCCAGCGAAGGCGCGCTGCCTTGCAGGGGGGCGTTAGAATGCGAGAATGAAACCGTAGTGTGTCTGACGACGAATTGACACTGTCCTCGTCAAAGTCGGAAAGCTCTCATACTTAGTTCTAGAGAGGTATGGGGGTTATCACCTCTAGAACGGTGGATTCACCTGCGATCGGAACAGGATCCGAAGCGCGCGGGTTTAACATACTATCATGGCTCAAAAAAATCAAATCCGAACCAAAAGGGACTTAAGGATCGGAACTTGGAATGTTCGCAGTCTATACAGAGCAGGCGCGTTTAAAGAACTCGTAAAGGAAGCTGATAGGTACAATCTAGATTTGGTAGCAATACAGGAATCGCGGTGGCCAGATGGCGGAGTACTAGCATCGGGTAACTTCACGTACCTGTATGGGGCCGGGAGTGGGGGATCTCTAGGCACCAGATTTCTCGTAAGCAAAAGCATCATACATTCGGTTAAAAGTTTCAAATCCGTCAATGAGAGGCTCTCGTACATCATTATCGAAGGTGAATGGTATAGATATGTATTTATTAATGTGCACTGTCCTACGGAGGACAAAGAAGAAGAAGCTAGGGATCTCTATTACGAAACTTTAGAGCAGGTAATCGACCAGTTTGCGTCTTACGACACAAGAATAGTATTAGGCGATTTCAATGCTAAAATAGGTAGGGAGGAAATGTTTAGGCCTACTATATGGAAGGAAAGCCTGCATGAAGCCAGCAATGATAACGGTATTAGGGTCCTAAATTTCGCGGCGGCAAAAGATCTTATAATCAAAACTACGTATTTTAAGCACAAGGACATACACAAGGCAACGTGGACATCGCCGGACGGGGCCACGCAGAACCAAATTGATCATTTCCTCATTGAAAAAAGATGTCATACTAACGTTCTAGACGTAAGGGCTTACAGAGGGGCAGATAGCGACTCGGACCACTTCCTAGTAGTAGCCAAATTAAGAACTAGACTAGTAGCGAATCAAAATAGTAAGCGAGAAAACAAGGTAGAAAGCTTCGATATTGAGAAGCTACGAGATAGAACAGAGCGAAATAGGTACCAGCTAGAAATTAATAACAGGTTTCAGGCACTTGAAGAAGCAAACACATCGCCGGAGGAGAATGACGAACCGAATAGCTTATGGGGGGACATCGAAAAAACGGTAAAAGAGGCCGCGAATAAAGTACTGGGTAAAAAGAAAAAGCCAAAGAGCAAACCATGGTTTGACGAAGAGTGCGAACCCTGGTTTGAAAGGCGCAAAAAGGCTAAATTAGATAGCTTACAAAATAGAAGCGATAGGACCGTAGAAGAGTATTCTAACGTAAGGAAACAGACGAGCGCGATCTACAGAAATAAGAAGCGGGAGTATCAAAAGAATCGTATTAGGAGAATAGAAACTAATAGTAATGGAAATAACCCACGCGAAATGTACAGAGGGATTAACGCCATCAGAAAGGGTTTTAGGAGTAGAGCGCAATTGATGAAGGACGAAAACGGGACCTCGTAACAAATGACAATGAATTACTGTCGCTGTGGAAAAATTATTTCGATAAATTATTAAACGTGCACGAAAATACTGAAGAATTAGGGGACGAAATTCACACTGCTGTACTCCACGTGGAGGAACCAAGCTACCAAGAAGTAGAGGCCGCGATTAAAAAACTAAAAAACAACAAAGCCGCGGGAAATGACTCTATACCAGCTGAGGTACTGAAATATGGGGGCGTCAGGCTCACTTTCAAAATCTATAAACTAGTATGTGCCATCTGGAAAAATGAAACAATACCCGAAAATTGGAAGGAATCTATCATTATACCGATTTTTAAAAAGGGGGATAAGACAGACTGCAATAACTATAGGGGTATCTCACTTTTAGCAATGTGCTACAAAGTTCTGTCAAACGTAATACAAGCTAGACTCACTCCATCCGCGGAAGATATAGTAGGAGATTATCAGTGCGGATTTCGGCGCAACAGATCGACGAGCGATCAAATGTTTACCATAAGACAGTTGTTAGAGAAAAAGTGGGAATTTTGCGAAACCATACACCAATTATTTATAGATTTTAAAAAATCGTACGACTCTATTAAGCGAAGCAAAATGTATCAAATTCTAGTACTTCTCGGTGTATCGAAAAAACTCGTGAGATTGATTCAAATATGTCTGAACGGAAGCACGGGAAAGGTCCGAGTAGGCGGTAATATATCAGAACCCTTCACGATACGCGATGGTTTAAAACAAGGGGATGGTCTCTCTACGGTGCTGTTCAAATTAACGTTAGAGTATGTCGTTAGAAAAATGCAGGTTAGCCAGCTGGGCGCAACGATTAATGGAACAACGCAGATACTAGGCTACGCAGATGACTTGGATATACTGGGGGATTGTAGGGAAACGGTAGCAAGAAATGCGGAAATCCTCATAAAAGCGGCAGAGTATACAGGGTTAGAAGTTAGTGAATCAAAAACAAAGTACATGATTGTGGATAAACTAGGCATCTGCAGAGGGGAGGGAGATCTCAGAGTTGGGGATTTTACTTTTGAAAAGGTTAGCGAATTCAGGTATCTGGGTACGACCATAAATGATAGAAACGAGATTAATGTCGAAATAAACAAGAGACTCCATTCGGGTAATGCTTGCTTCTACGCCGTGAGTAATTTACTTAAGTCGAGGCTGTAGTCTAAAAACGTTAAAATACGAATATACAGGACAATAATACTGCCGGTGGTTCTGTACGGGTGCGAAACGTGGGCTCTCACTAAGCAGGCGGACAACCGTTTTAGGGTATTTGAAAATAAAGTCTTGCGAAAAATATACGAATATACGAATATATAGAAACCGGGGAATGGAGGAGACTACACAATGATGAGTTACACAATCTGTACGCGTCACCAAATATTAACAGAATAATAAAATCGCGCAGATTGGGATGAGCAGGGCACGTAGCGAGAATGGGAGACGACCGCGACCTCTAGGTAGACCTAGACGTAGATGGGAGGACAATGTAAAAGCGGATCTAGTAGAAATAGGACAGGTGGGTGTCGATCGGAGAGGTGCATCTTGGGTGGGATTAACACAAGATAGGGCAGCGTGGAAGGCTTGCGTGGATGAGGCGATGAACTTTCGAGTTCCAAATGCCACGTAAAAAAAAATCCAAAAGAATTAGGTACAACAAAGCTCCAGGCCTGGATAGCATACCCAATATTGCATTAAAACAAGCTATACAGGTACGCCACGATGTCTTTTTGGACTTGTACAACTCATGTCTTGAAAAGAGACGATTTCTAAGAACTGGAAGAAGCAACGCCTGGTGCTACTACCAAAAGGAGATAAGCCATCTGGAGAAGCTGTCCCATACAGACCACTCTGCATGCTGGACACCCTGGGTAAGATCTTAGAACACATAATGGGTGTTAGAATAGACCAAGTCATTGAAATAGCAGGCGGACTTGCGGAATATCAATACGGCTTTAGGAAAAAACGCTCAAATCTCGATGTCGTAAGCTTAGTAGTCGACACCGCTAGAACTGCAACAGAAGGAAAAAGATGGAATGGATGATCCAAGAAGTACTGTGCTATTATTACACTAGATGTTAAAAATGCGTTTCTCAGCTAGCTGGGACAAGATACAGGAGGCACTACGGAAAAAAAGTACCTGCACATATAAGAAGGATTATGTATGACTACCTGAAAGACAGAATCCTTTTGTATGACACAGAAAGCGGCATGAAAACCTATCAAGTAACCGGAGGGGTCCCACAAGGGTCAGTGCTCGGACCATTATTGTGGAACATCATGTACGATGGCGTACTTAGGCTAGAGCTACCCGAAGGGCAACGAGTGTAGGCTTTGCAGATAACATTACAGTAGTGGTAGAAGCAAAGCAAAAGGAAGAGGTGACGGAAATCGCTAACGAGGCAGTAGGCATTATCCACAATTGGCTAAAGCAGACTGGACTTGAGCTTGCTAGCCATAAAACGAAGGCTATCCTTATATCGAGTAGAAAGAAAATAGAGACAATAACGCTATCAGTGGACGGACATGAAATAAACTCTCAGCCGACTATTAAGTACCTGAAAATCACTATGGACGCCAGACTACCGTTTAAGCAGCATCTTGAAAGGGCAAGCAATAAGGCAGCAAAAGTCGGTGCTGCACTATCGCGACTAATGCCAAATGTTGGTGGGCCAACGCAGGGCCGATGGTTACTCCTAGCCAGTATAACTACATCAATTATGTTATACGGTGCCCCAATATGGGCGGACACTATGTTGGTTAAGTCCTATGCACGAAAGCTGACAAGAGTTTATAGAAGAAGTGCATTGCGGGTCGCTTCTGCCTACCAAACAGTAACAATACTCAAAAAGAAGTTTAGATATCAGCAAAGGAACGAACCCTACCTGAGTGGAAAAGACGATGGGACTCGAGTGGAAATGGGCGATAGACGCACCGCCTCATACCATGTATTGTTGGCTGGACCAATAGATGATACGGGGAAGTGAATTACTTACGCAGTTTTTGAGCGGACGTGGGTGCTTTTGAGCCTAACAACACCGCTTCAAGATGAAGGATAATATAAATTGCCTAGTATGTTTAGGAGCAAACGAAGATGCAGAGCATGTCTTCTGCAACTATTTGCGATACGAAATAAAACGAGAGGAACTCGAGCGTTACATTCAGGCTAGGGTGATCCCTGAGACAACGATGACAGCTATGCTAGCGTCGAAAGATGGCTGGTGCGCAGTAAACAAGTATGTAACGATTTTTATCAAGAAGGTTAGAAATCACGAAGAGAATAGGAGGGGCGGACATGGCGAAACAGCTGAGTAAAACTGTTGCTAGACGAAGGCCACTAGGTAATAGATACAAAACGCTCCTCGGACTGATGCAGAAAAATGTAAGTCACAGAGTTAAGCTCTCACTCCCCTGCTCGATGCAGAGGAACGTAGGAGCAAGGGTTGAGTACGGGTAAGTGCTCCTCAAACCGATGCTGAGGAACGTAGGTAACTGAGTTTAGCCCAGACTCCCTCACCCGATGCAGAGGAACGTAGGTGTCGGGGTTGAGTCTGTCCAGAGGATGGCCGAAATAAAGAAGACGAGTTTGATCCTGAACCCCTAATTACCTTGGTGGATGGGGGATGTACGGAAATGTCAAACTTCAAAGGAGAAGCCAAAAAGGCTAGTTAACGGGCCCCACAGAAGTATTGTTCAACGATAGTACCTGTGGGGATCCGGTGTCGGAGCTTGCTCTGCCTACGCCACATAAAAAAAAACACACACACACATTTATACGGATATTTTCTAAAAATACTTTGCACTAGTTTTTTTAGGTATGATAATAGATTGTTGCATTACAATTAAAATATAATTATATCTCAAAAATAAATTCATAATAACAATTAAGTAAGAAAATTAAAACCGATTCTCTCTAAACTTTAGTCTCTTCCTTATCTTATAAACTATAAATGTATGAATAACGTCAAAAGTCGAATACTTACGCTATAGTTGTTGTTAGTTATACTACACACTGATAAACTGCGATCTTCTCTGCACATTTTTAACGAATTCAAGAAAATATTATCACCTTGATTTATTAAATTATTTACTTTCATTCCATCTAACAAAGTTATCTCATAATATTCTTGAATATCTGCAAAACAGTGTATATTTACTTATTGCTATGCATGTTTGAGTTTGATTTATCGAATAGCGTATTTAAATAGGTCGCATCATCCAATCGAAAAACATTAAGAACTGATATCAACGGTGCGATCAATTCAAAGCCTTAAACGGGAAAATTAAGGTACTCTTTTCTCTTTTAAATGCGTTATGGCTAAATTATTTCTAACAATAAGATGATATAATGAATGCAAAAAATAGTTTTAAACTTTAAATCCTTAGAATGGATTTCTAATTAATTTTCGAAGACATCGGAAATTCAACTGTTCTGAAATTTTTTCTAGGAGAGAACAGAATTGAAGCAAAAAAACAGATTTCAGTGATTTGCTCATAACATAGAAACACATGGGTAAAATTAATAAAATTTGAACAGCAATTACTTTTTTCTATGATAAATCACTCAATTTTCTTAAAGCATTTTACTGTATGCTTCTAGGAATATCAGAAATAAAATTAAAAAACTAATTGAATTATTGATATCCTGAAGAAAGTGTTAAAAGTCGTACATAAAGCTTAGCAGAGACAGATAAAAAAAGCTTCCTTTTCTCAAAATTATGAAAGAATTCAAGCCTTCATACTTCTGTAATCTGATCACCAACTTTTTTTCCATTTTTCCAAGTTTCCCATATATTATTTGGAAAATACGGATTAGTTTGCAACAGCATCAGGAATAATTAGACAGACTATTGTATTGCCCGCAGACTGTGTACATTTACACTAGAAATCAGTATAATTTATATAGAATATTTAGCCACTAGGCATGCAGAAGGCATGACTCAGCCAACTCAGATATGCTCTTACGAATCGTGCTCTCTCTTTCTCTCTCTCTCTCTCTCTCTCTCTCTCTCTCTCTCTCTCTCTGTCTTCTCTCTCTCTCTCTCTCTCTCTCTCTCTCTCTCGCAAAATTTCGCCGTGTAACAACGACGTTTGACGCAGTCGGAGTAGAGCGTCTCAAGGCTACCTGTGTGAATGAGAGAGTGTACGTGTCTAAGTGCGTCGTTTATTTTCGAGTGAACGACGAGAGAGGAGCAGTAGCTGCGACAGATGAAAAGGACAACGCACGTCGCCAACTCGTGAGTGAGAGATGCGAGTAGACGACGAGCAACGTTGGCGCAGCAGCAGCGACCTTTCACCTCGACAGGGCGTTCAAGTCGGCCCCGCGAGTTGCCTTTGTTCACGGGTTAGTTCCGTCTGATAAACCACGTGTCTCTATTATCCCGAACCGCCCTCTCTCCTTACCGTTTTTCGGGGCTGCATCTAGTTAAGCAAACCGTGAAAAAAAAACCCTCGCGCCGGGAAATAAAGAGTCGCGAGACTCTGGCGTTCACGAGGAGCGCATGGTGCCACCGGGTAATTTTCCAAGCCCCGAGCGAGAGATTGCACTATAACTGAGATACCACGAAAACCCCAGTTACAAACTTACGAAGTTATAATA
>JAZHPH010001066.1:0-14424 GCA_037356405.1 Nasonia oneida | reverse complement strand
TGCCCTCTTTCTCTGTTCGGTTGAAGAATCCATGCTGTAAATAATAAACTTCGTCCCGGCATGTGTCCGACCCCCTGGATCCCCCCGTCTATGGGGGCAGCTGACATAGCCCCGGCAGATGCCTGGTGGCGGTGCCAGACTGGGTACATCATGCCAGGATATAGCACGCGCTACCACCCTAGCCCACCTCCGCTCTCTCGAACATCACACCCCGAACAAGGTGCTCGGCTCTCTGGAGAGTTTATGGCAGGCGTCAGGCAATACCACGCACTCGCCTAAGCCGATTGACCAACACTGGCTAGATGCCGACCTCCCGTCTTGCCGTCAGCGGGAACCGAAGATGGTTCAGGTCACCTCGGCGCGCAACCTCGGATCGCTTCCGCACCCAGGATTTCCTTTTGGCAGCTCACGGGTCGCACCACACGGCCAACACGGCGGTTCGCCATTAGTTTGAGAGCAGCGTTCCTCCGATTCTAACAGCATCATTCTCGACTAACACTCTGATATGTTTGGGAGACGCCCGTTTATAGAACCCCCTCATTTACTCGGTCATCATTTTCTCCACCAGGACGATACCCTTTTTACGAGGCCTCCATGGCTTGTGCTCCCCGTGTGTTCTCGCTGCCCGGAGGGTGCCCGTTTATAGAAGTCTCCGGTAGTGCGTGCCTTCCTGCGTCTCTCTGTAACCGGTCAAGGTCTGTCTATAGGACTTACGGCTCCGACTGTGGTTGGCATGTAGCTTGCATACTTGGTAACCCTTTCTGCTGCTACAGCACATCTCCGTTCCGTGCGCTGATTCATTCAGAACTCTTTTTATGGAGTTTCTCACATTCGCATTCGACCCTCAGTTTTAGATATAATGATACTTCTATTTCTAGTAATACTATCTGATGCTAAGTATTTTTCTTTTAGATCATTGCAGCTTCAAAGATACAAGAGCAAAAAGTTGTACAATATTCAGAGGATTGTCGATTGATGGAAACTTATTTTTATTTATGATTTTTATAATTTTGTTTTGCAGCTTTTGAATTTGGTCTCGACTATTTCTATATGCTCCTCTATATATAATAGATCATTCTGAGAGTTTCAGTAGGCATGGTTTTTGAGATTTTGTAGAAAGTATATACTAGGTATTTTGTCTTCCCGATTATATGTTTCATCTGATTTTCCCACCTTAGGTTGCAATCAAAGACAATTCCTAGATACTTAAAATTTTCTACCCTAGTTATATTTTTGTCAAGAATTTTGATGTTTACTTGAGCTGGTACACTTCCGACACTGCTCCCAAAAGTCATACAAACAGTCTTTCCTACATTTAATGACAACTTATTTAATGCTAACCACTCCAATATCACACTTAGAAAATTGTTCATGGTAACTTGGGCTTCTATCCAATTATTACCAGTGGCTATAATAGCAGTATCATCTGCATACGAAATTATAGCCTCCGGGGAATCTCCTTCAAGACATCATTTATGTATAGAATAAAAAGTAGAGGTCCTAAAATCGTCCCTTGTGGAACGCCTGTGTTAACCACAGAGCTATCGCTTTGAATACCGTCTATTTTGACTACTTGGTATCTGTCACTCAAATAGCTGGAGAGGAGATCCAACGCTTGGCCCCTAATTCCAATGCAATAAAGTTGCAATAAGCATGCTATGGTCAACAGTGTCGAAAGCTTAAGCCAGGTCAAGAAAAGTTATAATCGTAAGCTTACTCTTATCAACATTATTGTATAGTGCATTAGTTATGTACTTTTAGAGCATCTTTCGTACCAATCTTTCTCATGAAACCAAATTGTTGCTTCGAGATTATATCGCTCTGTTCTACAAAATCATGAATTCTATTATATATTATTCGCTCAAAAATCTTTGCAACATTGGATATGAGAGAGATAGGTCGAAAATAGGATTCATGGTAGGCAGTTTAAGTTCAGTATTTACTGGTTTAACGATATTTGCACTTAGATTTTTACCTATATCACAAAACAAAGTATTCATGTTTTGCGCTATCTGCAATTTATCAGTAATTTTTTGGTTATTTATTTTTATATAATTTATGGCATTATTGCATTTTTTAACTTTTACAATTTTCGTATTTATTATTTCCCAAAGTTTTTTTGGGTTATTTGAATTATTTTGAATAAGATTTGATTCATATTTTATTTTAGCGTCGGTAATTACTTTATCTAATATTTTTGCATAAGTTTTATATTGTGTTTTTAGTTGATCGTTCTGTACATCTAGCTGCCATAAATTATATAAAAACTCTTTAGTTTCACACGACCTCACTATTGCATCAGTTATCCAGTTTTTTCTACCAGTGTGTTTTTTAGCCTTTTTCTTTGTTTTTGCCAACTCTACGCATAGCTTGATCTCGTTCAGCTTTTTCTACCAGTGTGTCTTTTAGCCTTTTTCTTTGTTTTTGCCAACTCTACGCATAACTTGATCGGGTAATGGTCTGTTATATCATGCCTAATCTTATATGTGGCTGTGTTTATGCTATGAGACTTGATGAAAATATTGTCGATGCATGATCCCTTGGCCCTACCAATAGGTGGCTTTGTAATACCTACAAAACCAGGAATATATCCCTTATCAAGAAAATTGCATAACACAGTCTAGTCACTAGGTGATTTTTTACATTTCTCTTTTTAATTAAGTACTTATTAAGGTCTAGTATAAACTCAGCATTTGGTATCCCATGCGATCTGTACAAAGCCGAAATTTCAAGACTACTTTTATCATTTAAGGTTATCCTAGTATTTATTATCCTAATTCTACCTGCTTCAACAACTTCGGTATGTTGGACTAGATTGTTATTGACAAATACAATGACGCCATCATTCCTATTTATCCTCCTGTCATTATAGTATATTATATAATCATAATCTGAGCCATTCAGTTGGTATAAATTATAATTAATTTGCTCAAAAACTTCGGAACATATTACAATCGCTGGTTTGATAGCTAAACTCTCTATTAAAATTTTTAGTTTATCAAAATTTGCATTAATACTTCGAATATTTACATGCAGGATAATATCCTTTTTGTTGTTTATAACTTTATTAAAATTTTCAATATTACTGCACGTCCTTTCCTTTTGCATTAATTTTTTGAAACCTATCTAAATAATCAGAAGTATCCATATTACCTATTTTTTAATCTTGTTTTTTTCGCTTTTGTTGACTGATGTTGATGCAGTGGATTGCAGCTTTGGTTGGCTCAGTTGTACTTGTTGTTCACGTCTTGTGTGTGGTTTTGAGTTATGTTGAGGTTCTTTTTTCGCTTTATTGCGTGGAGTGTCATTTTCATGTTGCTGAATTTCTTTATCCGCAGCATTATTGACATCTACAGTTACTTCGAGCCTATTTGCCGATTCCATGTTGCGAGAGATTGATTCAGTTGCCGGAAAGGTGGGTTTAATGGGATAATCGACGGAATCGATATATCTATCGATTTTTTGTTCAATATGCTACACTGGCTGGAGTCCTAAGTAAAATGTTTTGTGTCTAGCTTTGATTTATATCTCGTATTACTATAATGACAGTTTATGCACTTTGCACTGTCCTTATCACAGTCACTCGTTTTATGAGTTTCAGAACATTTCAAACACAAGGTATCATTTCTGCATTTCTTAGCATTGTGTCCGAATCTCCCATACTTGAAAGACGGGCAGATGTTTACTAAGTCATACACTTTATAAAGTTGATACCCAACAAAAATTTTGTTGACATTTTCTCTTACGTGCTTATAGATTTCAGCTGTGACTTCCATCAGAACAGTGCTTAAGTTGTTGTGCTTGTTCTGGTACATATGCAGGACTTCTCCTTTCTTATCAAAGTTACTGAAATTTCTTTTATTAATGTCCTTCTCGATTTCCTTGGTTTGCATGTTCATATAATTGTCGATACCCACTATTTTGATCTTCGGATTATTTAATTCATTCTTTGTTATGTTACATTCGTCCACTAGTTTTTCTTTCAGTACTGTCTCCGTTAATTCAGCACTGTTATCATTCAGGTAGCTTATAATAACTTCATCATTTTTGTTTGAATGTTTTTTTCGGCTGTGAGACATTCTATTACCGATTTCATGAGATCGATATTGCTGTTATTGCTTGACAGATATTTTAGGAAGTTTTTTCTGAGTTGCTCTTGAGTACTGAATGGTATCTGTGTACGTGCGGAACTTAACATCAGTCCCACTCATGTTGTTTTGCATTTTTTCTTTAAGAAGGTCGTTTTTCTCAGTTAGTTCGCTCACTAGCCTTTTCAACAGCATATTTTTAGTTATTAAAAGTTCAATGTCACTTTCTTCGATAATTTCAGCCTCTTGTAAGTCTTGAGTCTTGTCACTTGTCTCCGCCAATAGGTCATTTCTCACATTTTCAGATTTTTTTTAGCTTAATCTGCGCTATTAAAATTGAGGCAGATTCGCTTAAAACTTCCTCATCGATTTTTGAGGTTACGTTTTGATAACTGTGTTCGAGGCAAACTATGAGATTATTGCCAACGAATTTATAGTTTTCGTTTTTTTGCGTGAGGCAACTATGGTGATAAGGCTCATCACAAATAACGCACACTGCTGTTGTTGCTGGTTTATTCTTACAACATGCAAAATTACTGCGACACCTGTCAGGAGGCTTGTTCCGTCCCGGCGCCATCTTGGCATGTGTGGAATTGTGCTAATTTTGGCTTAGAAAAGCTATAAAAATTTTTAATACAAAGAAAAAAATTTTTTTAATTTTCGAAATGTTCAAAACTCCCGCTCTAGCAGATTTTTGAATAACGCGCCAAAAACAACACGGCTGATCAATCAGAGGTGCCAGCGTTTGTCCAGTGTCGATGGTGTTGCACCCTGTTGGCGAAGATTGGAATCTGACGCGCAGCAACGGTGGCGACTGATCTCGCGCTCTTTAGAGAGAGATAGAGCTATTTGTGTCTAACCTCTAAAATGCTCTGTAGAAGACCTCCATTCGGTTGTATTGGGGGCTAATGGTCCAAAAAATCAGATTTTTCTTTTCCTTTTTACCGATGTTGAGAGCCGATGCTATGTCCACATGATGAAACAGCTATGGGGATGTTCGCCAGCAGCAATTGTATAGTGGTTGACAGAAGAGGTTATGTTGTCTCCAGTATGCGAAAGGAACTCCTCCAGGCTCATAAAACGCACGAAAAAGTCGTGGTTTTTCAGCGCTAGCGTGCGAGCCAGATAGAGGATCCTTCCCGCTGTGAAAAATCACTCGTTCGAGTGAGAAAACACATTAAAATAATGCTAAATAAGCAGAGCGACTTGATGATGCTGCTAGACTTACCAAGCGTGACGTGGCAGTTATTACGACTATATTCCAATTAAATTTTAGTTATTTCATGAGACAGATCCTGAGAAAAACATCAATAACGGAAAAAAGTCGTTTATCTACCTGACGCGATAACTGGAGTAAAAAAGCAATAATCAAGTTCAAATTTTGGATTTAGTTAGCATTATATAGGACCTTAATCAGTTTCTTTGGGCTGTTTATGAAAACAATTAGTTTTAAAGATATTAAGTTACAAAATTTTGTTTTCTTACCCTGTATAGTCTATATAACTGAAAACTGCATCGCTTAGATCTCAGCTTCAATTTAATGGATTTTAATCTATACCTAGGCTCGTTTTTTTCTATTTCTGTTTTATCAATTCGTTGACAACAAAATTTTCAGTTACGCATGTGTGTTTTTTCATGGCGATTTTTCGATCACTAGTGATTTTAGATGCGTTCCGCGAACTATCCTTACCATTATAACTCGGAAACTAAATGTTGAACTTTTCTCTAAAACAACATTATCGAATGTTATTATAGTTATAGACTATTTTAATTTTGAGTTATTTCATGGAGCACATCCAGAGAAAAACGAGAAGGAGAATTGTTAACTCGAACGTGCAGAGTTCCTTTTTCTGTTTGTTTCTGTTTGACAATCGGCGCGCGTTATCGTGACGAATGCCAATTGCTGAGTAAGGCACCCACGTATACCCCCCGTCAGATGGCAGTACGTAAGCCTATTTATAATAGTGTGATTGCACAGTAGAAAAATACTAAAATACGAAAAAGCTAAATAAATTCAATAAATGAATAAGAAATATAATAATAAATGAAAAGTTTACAAACATTCTTTTCATGCCGATGACATGCCATCAACTATATATAATAATATAATACAAACAATTATAGCTATGTTGGAAAAAAGAGAGAGAGTTATAATTGATTATGTATATATAATTGATTCGAAATAATTTTATCTATCAAACGAAAAAGTACAAAAACTTTACAGAATTATATATGAAGTCGAAGCAATTTTGATATTAAAACGATACATAATGTTAAGGGGAGCTACGTTCCAAAGAATTGGCAGTGGTGTTTTTTATGTGGCGTAGGCAGAGCAAGCTCTGCACAAGTGGCCCTCTGACAGCGGATCCCCACAGGTACTATCATTAAACAATACTTCCGTAGGGCCCGATAACTAGCCTTTTTTAGCTTGTCCTTTGAAATTTGACATTTCCATACATCCCCCATCCACCAAGGTAATTAGGGGTTCAGGATCAAACTCGTCTTCTTCATTCTGCATCGTCCAGCCGTCTCCTTTATTCTGCATCGTCCAGCCGTCTGCTTCCTGCAGCATCGTACGGTCGTCTACTTCGAGCAGCATCGACCGGCCATTCTCTAGACAGACTCAACCCCGACACCTACATTCCTCTGCATCGGGAGAGAGAGTCTGGGTTCAACTCAGTTACCTACGTTCCTCAGCATCAGTCTGAGGAGCACTTAGAAGTACTCAACCCTAGCTCCTACGTTCCTCTGCATCGGACAGGTGAGCGGGAGCTCAACTCTGTGACCTACATTCATCTGTTCAGTCCAAGGAGCGTTTCGTATCTACTACCTAGTGGCCTTCGCCTAGCAACAGTTTTACTCAGCTGTTCCGCCTTGTCCTTCCCTTCTATTCTCTTCGTCATTTCTTACCTTCTTGAGAATGGTCCTTACGTAGTTGTTTACTGCGCACCAGCCATCCTTCTACGCTAGCATAGCTATCATCATTGACTTAGAGGTCACCCTAGTCTGAAGGTAACCATCGAAATCTTCTCGTTCCATTTCGTATCGCGAACAGTCACAGAAGAAATGCTCCGCATCTTCGTTTTCTTCCAAACTTACTGGGCAATTCGGATTGTCCTCTATTTTGAAGCGGTGTAGGTAGGCTCGAAAGCACCCATGTCCGCTTAAAAACTGCGGAAGGTAGTAATTCAATTCCCCGTCTCGTTTATTAGTCCAGTCAACAATACGTGGTATAAGGCGGTGCGTCCATCGCCCCTTTCCACTGGAGTCCCATCGTCTTTGCCACTCAGCAAAAGATTGTTCCTTTGCGGATTTCCAAACTTCTTTTTGAGTATCGTCACCACGCCGGATTTTCTTCGTATATATTCTTTCGTTCTGTTGCTAGAAGGTCAATAGGTGGCATACTTGAAATAACGCACACTGCATTTTCTGATGCTGTTTAAAAGATATAAGCGACCCGCAATGCACTTCTCCTATAAACTGTTGACCGCTTTCGTGCATAGGACTTCACCAACATAGCGTCCGCTTATATTGGGGCACCGTATAACATAATTCATGTAGTTACACTGGCTAGGAGTAAGCTTCGGCCCTGCCTTAGCCCACCTACATTTGGCATTAGTCGCGATAGCGCAGCACCGACTTTTCCTGCCTTATTGCTCGCCTTCTCAAGATGCTGCTTAAACGTTAGTCTGGCGTCTATGGTGATTCTCAGGTACTTAATGGTCGACTGAGAGTTTATTTCGTGTCCTTCCACTGACAGCGTTATTATCTCTATTTTCTTTCTACTGGATATAAAAATAGCCTCCGTTTTATGGCTAGCAAGCTCAAGTGCAGTCTGCTTTAGCCAATCGTGGATTATACCTACTGCCTCGTTAGCGATTTCCGTCACCTTTTCCTTCCGCTTTGCTACTACTGCTACTGCAATGTCATCTGCAAACCCGACAACCGTTGCCCCTTCGGGTAGCTCTAGCCTAAGTACTCTAACGTACATGATTTTCTACAATAATGGCCCAAGCACTGACCCTTGTGGAACCCCTCCGATTACTTGATAGGTTTTCGTGCCGCTCTCTGTGTCATACAAAAGGGTTCTGTCTTTCAGGTAGTCAGACATAATCCTTCTTATATATGCTGGTACCTCTTTTTTCCGTAGTGCCTCGTGTATCTTGCCCTATCTGGCTAAGTTAAACGCATTTTTAACATCCAGTGTAATAATAGCACAGTACTTCTTGGCTCCTCCTTTCTATCTCTTCCCTTCTATTGCAGTTCTAGCGGCGTCGACTTCTAAGCTTACGGCATCAAAAGTGGAGCATTTTTTCATAAAGCCGTATTAATATTCTGCTAGATCACCTGGTTTTTCGATGACTTGATCTATTCTAACGCCGATTCTGCGCTCTAAAATCTTGCCCGGGGTGTCCAGCATGCAGAGTGACCTGTATGAGGTATCTTCTCCAGGTGGCTTATTTCCTTTTGGTAGTAGTACCAGGCATTGCTTCTTTCAGTTCTTAGGAAACGTACCTTCTTCGCGACACAAGTTGTACAGTTCCACAAAGACATCGAGGCGTGCCTGTATAGCTTCTTTCAATACAATATTGGGTATGCCATCCAGGCCTGGAGCCTTGTTGTTTCCAATTCTTGTGCATGCAGCCAGTAATTTCTCTGTGGTAATTGTTGTAATGATTCTGTCATTTGCCTCCGCTTCAGGGATAGCTGTTACTTCCAGTTGATGGGGAAAGAGCGTGGTCACAATACGGTTTAGCAATTTTAGGCTTTTAGGAGGGGGAATATAACCTCCCTTTATCTTTTTCATTATTAATTGGTACGGTCGCCTCCAGGGATCCAGCTCTATCTCGTCCTGTACCTCTTTAAGGCACCGTCGTTTATTTTCTCGGATTTTTTTCTTGAATATCTGTTTAGCATCCTTCATTTCTTTGTTGAGGGCATCTACTATATCTCTAGCTCGACTTGTCTCGTTGTATTTTTTCCGAGTCCGCTGTTCCCGTCTTCTGGTTCGATGACACTCGCTGCGGGTAGCGTCAATTTCTTTATCCCACCAGTATACTGGTGGTCGTCAATTATTGGGAGCCCTCCTCGGCATCGTTGCGTAGCAAGCTCGGGCAATATTTCCTATCATCTGCTCGACCTTATTATCTGCAGATCTAAGCAGCTGCATTTTTTTCTAAAGCCAGCAGGAATGTATTCTTATCATAATTCTTCATTTTCCAACCGACTTTTTGTCGTTGCCCTCCCGTGGCCTCTATTTGTGTAATGATGGACTCGATTTATAATGGACCCTGCGTCTCCTACTTGAAATGTGTAAGAACATCCCTGGTTAACTTAGACCAAGTCAAGGAGGGGAATGCTTCCAATAGCGCTTGTCCTCTTTCGTTCATTTTTTGGCTGCCCCACTCTACTGCCCAGGCGTTGAAATCGCCTGCTATCAGTACTGGTTTTCCTCCTACAGCATCCTGTACTAGCCGGTCCAACAGTTCTCTGAATTGTTCTATCGACGCGTTAGGAGAAGCATAGCAGCTGTAAATGTATACGCCTGCGACCTTAGCGCTTATGAATCCTCCATTACCTCTTGTCATTTTTTCCTGGAAAGCGGCGTCTCTGCATGCCCATATCGCCGCTTTACCAGTACTGTACATATCCGACGATAGTTTATCGAGGTCTCTGTATTGTTCACAGACGATGGCTATGTCGATTCCTGTCTCACGGACATACTGGCTTAGTAGGTCCTGTGCAGTTGCGCAACGATTTATATCTAACTGCACTATTTTGATTTTCTTTGTCTGTCAGTTGCTTCTACTGCAGCCCGGTAAACTAGGCATGCATAGCTACCAGCTGGGTGGTCACTCTTCCCACCTGTGCCTCCTTTGCAGAGTACACAGTTGAGTTGGTTCTTATACTCCTCTGCTTTGTGCCCATCTTTTCCACATTTAAAGCAAAGCTTACTTCTGTCTTCAGTTACTGTGCACTTTCTACCGATATGGCCAAAACCTAGACATTTATAACACCTAAGCGGCTTGTTTTCGAGGTTAGCCGCCCGGATCCTACAGTTGACATATCTTATTTTGATCTTCTGTAGCTTATTGATCTTATCCGCTATCTGAGCCGGTACCCGTATCACTGCAATCTGCGTCTCACCATACTCGCAGATATCTTATCGTAGAGACTTCTATGATGTTCTCCTCGCCAATTTTCTTCTGTAGTGCTTCTAGTACCTCCTCTTTTGAGGTAAACATGTCCAGATTTCTTACTTCAATGGTTTCTTTTTCCAGAAGTGCTTTTATTGTGGCGCCTACCACTATAACCGCTTTAACTGCTTCTTGGAAGTCCGAGGTTTTGACTTCTCTTGTGCGTTTAAGCTCTATTAGAAGATCTCCTGCAACTGTCCTGCGTATTTCATTTACACTATTCCTTAGTGTGTTAAGTGACGTAGCCGCTTTCATTTATGACAAAATGTCTGCATAGCTCTTTCCTTCTGCAGCCTTGATGATTTAAAGGATCCGGTCTGGGAAGTCTTGCCCGCTTCGGTCCATCCTTTCTGGTTCTATTCTGATTTGTAACGCTAGGGACACTTTTATCCTCTTTGTTTGCCTTTTTCTCCTTTTTCTACGACTTTGTTGTAACGACTTCCTGCCACGCTGCCTTTTTAAGTTGATTATCTGCTCTTTTATTTCCTCCATTTCTATCCTGTGGAGTAGTTGGGGCTTTCTTTGTTGTACCCGCCTTCCGAGATCTAAGATTCGGGGTTGTCTGGGTTTCCATCCTCTGAGTTTCCGGGCGCTGGCATTGCTATAAGTTATCTTCTGCCATGCAGAGATTCTTATACCTCGTTTTTATGATTCGGGCAGGATATTTAATTTGATTGTGCACATTGTGCTTGTCCCTGACATAATTCACCAGTTCATCCATTCTGCTGCCAAGGCGATCTAAGTATGCATTCTTTTGCGTTATCTGTCTGCATCAACCTCCATTTCCATATCACCTGCGTCTCTACATGCCGCAGTGGTCAGGTGATAAACCTTTGCGGCTTCTAAGTGAGTTTGGCCCCTTCCCCCAAACTCCATGGGGCCAGCGTCGACCACCGGGGCTTTTACTCGATCAGAATCGACGGCGGTACTGGGCACTGTGGCTTGACCCGCTTGGAATAGTAATGTTATTAACTCACTGTCCATGTTTGATTTATCTTATCGGGGTTTTTTCCACTAGCCTATTTGGTCCGCGGAGCATAATTTATTTCTGCTCTACCTTTCGGCTGGTATAGGAGACCTCGATGCGCCGATGAGCATTCCCCTATCCGCTACCTAGGGGACGCGCCTCATAGGGGTATGGGCATTTCCGCGCGGTGTGTATGTATATTTATAGATAAAACGCTTCAACATTATTTACAGTTTATGAATAATACTTTTCAAAAATTTCATTAATTATTTATTGATTAATTATCGATTCACCCCTTAGGAGTACTTTAGTTAATATACATGATTCTGGTCACTTCCTGTTCATTTTCGGCATATTTCCGGCTCATTGCCGGTTATTTTCGGTCACTTTCGGATCATTTTGTATTTTTTCTGATGACTTCCGGTTCACTTCCTGTCTACTTCTGGTTTACCCCAACCCCTAAGGAGGTGTAGTTTTGGGTATGATGTGAACTTATAGTTGGAGACTACTAGACACATTTCAATATAATAGAGCAAGAGGATTTTTCCCAAAAATATTATTTGCTTTAAGGCTAGTTTTCTGAAAATCGCCAAAAAAGATACGCATTCGCTTTGTATGCGACGTACTGTATATGTGCTAAAGATAAGGATCTTTCATTCTACCATAAAAAATTTTACGTTTCTTATTTTTTTTTTAAACATTTTTTTAGCAAAATGTTGGATGGAAAAATGTAAAATATCATGCTTTGTTGTGGTATATGTGTGCGGAAGTTTATAATCCATCCTTCTATTGTAAAAAATTTTACATTTCTTTTTTTTTTACTTTTTTTTAAGCAAAATGTTGATTGAAATAATGTTCGGGGTCACTTAGCTTATCAATTCTTTTATAATGTAACGAGCGGGTGCGAGTTTGAACTTTGTGCGTTTGTTACGTCGCGCGACGGCACTGTATGCCAGCGTGACGATAACTTGGGAGGCGCGCGAGAGATCATCGCGTGCACCAAGAGGTAGAAGCGCGAGAGCGATCAACACGCTTTCGAAAATCGCACAACACCCGAAAACGATATCCCGGCGCGACGTGAGTAAGACGACGAGACGGGTCATCCGCTGGGCGAATCGTTCCTGCATCTTCATCACCCAGAGCCTAGAGTCACTAGCATCGTCGAGGCTACGATTAGGAGGGACGCCTACTGGTCTAATAAGCCAAGCTGATTTTTAGGCACGACGACACGGAAGTGCCTTATAGTTTTGTCATCGAAAAATGTGTGAGATGCGATATCTCACGCAATTTTCGACCGATCGGGCTGAATTTTTGGGAGGAATCTTCTCTCGCACAAACCTAATAACTAATTTTTTTATTCTGATCGTCTACGTTTCATTTTTTTCTGATTAACAAAATGCGGTCACAATTTGTTCAATTTTTGCGTGTTTTTGAATAAAAATTTTGGTGTTACTCGATTATCTTTGAGAGACTTTTATCAATCGGGCTAAAAATGTGTGTGCGTACTCTCTTCGTAATAGTAAGGTGCCAAATGCCATAAGTGTATATGACATAGGATCTACATGTTTACTAATGTACGGTATATTATTAGGTGCTCTATGTTTTAAATATATACATACATCTCGATCTTTTGGTAGTTGATCATTTTCACCTACAAATACCACATCTACTTCACCACATTTAGCTGCGTTATATCTACATTTATCACGATTAGGATTGCGTGTTGAGTACATTATGATTTCTTTACTACTAAACTCAACGTTCTTGTTTTTTAAACGATTTTGTTCTTCCATTTCGACTTCATGCATCATTTTGATGCATATAGTCGAAATGAAAGAACAAAATAGATAGAATTAAAGAACATGACGCATTAGTTTGTAATCGTGATTGCGGGGCGATTTCATTATCAATGATGTATAGTTGCCCATATCTTTGGGCTTCGTTTTCGTCTAGATGTAAGGTATAAATATTGTGGTAAATTTGACCACTTATTCGACTTGAGGGCCTTTTCCGAAAAGAGCGTCAAATCTAGCTCCAAGCTCAAAAAATGACGGAGTTATGAATTTTCGAGAAAACGCCTAATTTTTCGGTCTTTCCTAATTATCTCAAGACCTAATTATCCAATTGAGGCGTTCGACCTCTCATTTTGTAGATATTTCTATTCTTCACAAATCATCTTCTGAAGGCATTCTAATAGCTCCTTTAGTTTTACAGTTATAAGCAAAAGAAGACTAAAATCGCGATTTGTTGCAATAAATTGTTAATAACTAACAATAAGGAACGGAAATGCGAGTAAAAAACCGATAGCTTTTCATCTGCTTATCATCCTTTACATGATCGCACAATCGGTTTGCTGCAACAAATTATATCATGTAACTAGCGCGCCACACACGGCCTTACGGTCGCGGTGGCTTGCCGCCTTGCATCGCATCGCGATGCAAGGCGCGCAAAACGTTTCGCGTTTTGCCTATAAGGCACGATCGCTGAAAGTCGCACTGCGCGATTGCCCGCTCCACCGACGCTCGCGCTTCGCGCTCGCCTCGATCAATTAAAGCTTTTGGGCTAGATAGGGCGTGTCACACCGAAATTATTATTCAATAATATGTACCAAAAATCGTTTCTAGGGTTCTTGTTTATGTATAAGTATTTTGAAAAAATGTCTGTCACGGTAAAAAGTTGTGTTTTCAAAATATCTACAACTTTTACATTTAAGATTTTTATGTAAAATATATAGCCTCAAAGTTTTATGATAAATACTGGTTTATTGCTATAAAAAAAAAATCGATTTTGGCCTGTTAACTCGAATTAAAAGAATTTTCACGTTTAAGTGTAAATAGCAAAAAGTTGTATTTCTTCGAGATCTACAACTTTTTTATATAACTTTTTTTGTAGAATGCATAGAATTCGAGTTAAAGCCAATAAACCGCTTTTATTGATTTTTGGATGTGATCGCATTCTGCGTATACATGCAGGATCAAGCCCAAAATAAATTTTGCCACCTTACTATTACGAAGGGAGTACGCACACAAGTTTTTAGCCCGATTGATAAAATTAAAAAAACGTAGACGATTTAATCAAAATCTAAATAAAAAAAAATTAGTTTTTAGGTTTGTGCCCTGTATATATATATATATACAGGGTGACCCAATTTAAACGGGCACCGCTCATAACT
>JAZHPH010001065.1:0-14465 GCA_037356405.1 Nasonia oneida | reverse complement strand
CTGCTTACTGCGCACCATCCATCCTCTGAGGTCAGCATGACCATCATAATCGACTCCGGAGTTACTCTGATCTGGAGATAACTCTCAAGTTCTTCTCGTTCCTGCTGATATCGCGAGCATCCGCAAAAGACGTGCTCAGCATCCTCTGTTGCATCTGAACATGTTGGGCAGTTCGGACTGTCTTCTAATTTGAACCGGTACAGGTAAGCCCGGAAGCATCCATGTCCGGTCAAAAACTATGTGAGGTAGTAATTAACTTCCCCGTGTCCTCTTTTCATCCAGTCTTCTATCCTCGGTATGAGGCGATGTGTCCATCGCCCCTTGTCACTAGCATTCCATCTTTTTTGCCACTCAGCTATTGTCTGTTCTCTTGGGGAGTCCCAGATTTCCTTCTGCGTGTTGTCATTTACCCGTCTCTTTTCCTCGAATACGTTCTTTCTCTCCATTGCTAACAGGATTTCACCAACATGGCATCTCCCCATATTGGAGCCCCGTACAACATAATCGATGTGATTACGCTGGTTAAGAGTAACCGTCTACTCTGGGTTGGACCCCCTACATTTGGCATCAATCGAGATAACGCAGTGCCAACCTTTGCTGCTTTATTGCTCACCGTCTCAAGATGCTGCTTGAATGTAAGTCTTGCATCTATGGTGATGCCCAGGTACTTAATGGTCGGTTGAGAAACAATCTCGTGTCCATCTACCGTCAGTGTAATTTTTTCCATTTTCTTTCTACTAGAAATAAGAAGAACTTCGGTCTTATGACTGGCCAACTGCAGCCCTGTCTCCGCCAGCCATTCATGTATTATACGAATAGACTCGTTAGCTACTTCTGTGATTGCTTCTATGGTTTTTGCTACTACGTCCACTGCTATGTCGTCAGCAAAACCTACCACTGTCGCCCCTTCGGGTAGCTGCAGTCTCAGTACTCTATAGTACATGACGTTCGAAGTCGGTGGGCCAAGTACTGATTCTTGAGGAACGCCTCCTGTTACTTCATAGGCCTTGGTTCCATTCTCTGTGTCTATTAATAGGACTCTGTCCTTTAAATAGTCAGCCATCATTCTTCTTATATATAAGGGCACTTCTTGATTTCGAAGTGCCTCATGTATTTTGCTCCATTTGGCCGAGTTGAATGCATTCTTGACGTCCAGCGTGACGACGGTGCAGTACTGCTTTGCTCCTCGTTTTCATCTCTTCCCCTCTATCGCTTCTTGTGCAATGTCAACCACTAAGCTTACTGCATCTAGTGTTGATCTTTTCCTTCGAAAGCCATATTGGTGTTCCGCAAGTCCACCTCTCCCTTCTATAGTCTGGTCCATCCTGACGCAGATTATACGTTCTAGAATCTTGCCTGAGGTGTCCAGCATGCAGAGTGGTCTGTATGATGTAGTATCCTCAGGTGGCTTCTTTCCCTTTGGTAGTAGCACGAGACCTTGTTTCTTCCAGTCGGTGGGAAATATCCCCTCTTCTAGGCATGAGCTGTACAAGTCTATGAAGGACTCTGGTCGCGCATATATAGCATGTTTTAACGCTATATTCGGTATGCCATCCAGGCCTGGAGTCTTATTGTTTCCAACCCTCTTGCAGGCGCTAAGCAGCTCCTCCATTGTTACTGGGGGTATGGCTTCCTCTTTCGCCTCAGCTTCTATAACACGCGGTTCTTCCCGTTCCCTGGGAAAGAGTGTGGTCACTACTCGGTCTAATAGTTCCGGGCACTTTGGGGGGGGGGGGGGGTTGCTCAGCCCCCCTTGATCCTCTTCATAACTGTTTTGTAGGGTCTACCCCAGGGGTCTTTGTCGACCTCGTCCTGCAGTTCCTTAAGGCACCGTTGCTTGTTGGCACGGATTGTCTTCTTAAGCTTCCTCTCAGCGTCCTTCATTTCTTGTTCGCGGGCATCTACTATTTACTGGCCTCTTCCGGTTTTATAGTATTTCTTTCTTGCCCGTTGTTCTCTTCTTCTGGTCCGGTGACACTCGCTGCGCGCACTCTCAACCTCTTTGTCCCACCAGTATACTGGTGGTCATCTATCGTTGAGCACTCTTCGTGGCATAGCGGCATCACAGGCTCAGGTAATACATTCCATTACCTGTTCAGCCTTGCTGTTCGCTGTCCCAGAGAGTTGCATTTCTTCTAGTGTCAACAGAAACATCTCCTTATCGTACTCCTTCGTTTTCCAACCGACTCTATTGGTCCTTGTACACACGCGAGGTCCTGCCTTGGTCTATTTATCTCCATCATTATGGCCTCGTGATCGCTATTTGTATAGTGTTCACTTACGGTCCACGTGTCGACTGAGTCAATTAGACAGTTACTAACATACGTCAGATCTATTATCGATGGCTGTGCCTCCTCTTCTGAAGGTGTTGGTACCACCTTGGTTAACTAGTAACACATCTAGAAGGGCGAATGCATCGAGTAGTAATCGACCTCTTTGGTTAGTCCTTTGGCTGCCCCACTCTACAGCCCATGCGTTGAAATCGCCTGCGATAATTACTGGCTTTCTGCCCGAAACATCTTGTACTAGTCAGCCTAAAAAACGTTCGAACTGTTCGGTAGGTGCGTTAGGCGAAGCATAGCAGCTGTATACGTGTATACCTGCTACCTTTGCGCGAACAAAACCTTCCTCACGAGTCACCATTTTTTCTTGGAAAGCAGCGTTCCCACATGCCCAGATCGCCGCTTTGCCAGCGGTGTCCGTTTCCCATGTTGGCTCGTCTAGATCTCTGTATTGCTCACATATGATGGCTACATCGATCTTCTCCTCACGGACAAACTGATTTAGTAGGTCCTGAGCTGTCTCGCAGTGATTTAGGTTTAACTGCACTATCTTCATTTTCTTTTCTTCTTTAATTCTTCTAATGCAGCTCGATAGGCTAGGCATGTGTAGCTACCAGCTGCATGGTCACTCCTTCCTCCTGCGCCTCTTTCCTGGCAGAGTACGCAGTTTGGCTCACCCGTACAATCTCTTGCCTTATGTTCTCCATTCCCACATCTGTAGCAGAGGTTACTACGGTCCTGTGCTACCGGGCAATTTTTGGCGATATGTCCAAATCCTAGACATTTATAACATCTAAGTGGGCCAGTATTCCTTTCTATCTCCCGTATTCTGCAGACTACCCAGCCTATCTTGATTTTCTACTTAGCTATTACCTGTCGAGCTGCTTTTTCTGGCATTTGGATGACCGCTATCTGCGTGTCGCCGTATGCCTTACGCAATGACTTTACTGTCATCTCTTCGAACGCGGATGTGTCGCCACTTTTAAGCTCCTCGCGTAGCGCATCTGTAATGTCCTCTTTGCTAGTTAAGACGTCCAGATCCTTTATTTCAAAGATCATTTTATCTTGCAAGGTCCTTATTTTGGTACCTTCTTCTAGCACTTCTTGTATCACCTGACTGAGTTCCGTTGCTTTCCCTTCTGACTTTCGCTGGAGTTCCAACAGCGGGTCTCCAGCCGCAGTCCTGTGTACCTTGTTTACGCAATCGCCGAGTGTCTTCAACTTAGGATCCGCCTTCATCTTTTTCAAGATATCGGCGTAAACTTCCCGTCGGCAGCCTTTATAATAAGGGCCTCCGGCCGGGTTGGTCTTGCCCGTATTGCTTTAGGCTTTCTCTTTGCCTTTTTGACTTAAGGCATCAGCGCCACCTTTGTCATCTTCTTTTTCCTTTTTCTTTGACTTCCTTGTCTCCACTACCAACCAAGATGTCTGTGCACCTGTCATAGGAGCTGGGATTTGGGACGTGCTGGGAATAGCCGTTCCCGCCCCCCTGGAGCTGCTTCAACATTTGCCCCTCTTCCTTCCTCTTCTTGGTGGACATCTCCTGTTCAGGTGTTCGCTGCTTCCTCTTCTCCGTCCTTTCCCTGCTTGGGGTCTGCGGGTTCCGCTGGCCGCTTGTCAACATCAGCCCAAAAGTCGACTTGGTCTTGTTCGTCGTTTCTCTCAGGCTGGTAAGTCGCTTCCAGAGTGACATGGTCCTCTTCAGGTCTTCCTTCACAACATTGTGTATGTTGCGAGCTACTGACACCACACCATTCATCTTTTCTAGGTTATCCTGGATCTTATCCAGTAGACCCTGTTCAATGCCCTCTGCTTCCTGAATTCTGTTCCAGGCACCCATCATTTTCTTGCTCTCCTCTTCTCGATCACCTTGCATGCTGTTATTTGCGGTGATCGTTGGAACCACACTTCCCAGACTGTTGTTATTGCTTGGATCGGTTTTTTGTTCGGTCTGCTTATCCATAATGAAACTGTTCTTCATCCAAATATGTGTCCGACCGCCCGGATCCCCCCGTCTATGGAGGCAGCTGACATGGCCCCAGCATATTATCTAGTGGCGGTGACAGAATGGGCACATCATACCAGGATATAGCACGCGCTACTGCCCTAGCCCACCTCCACTCTCTCGAACCTCCCACCCCGAACAAAGATGCTTGGCTCTCTGGAGAGTTTATGGCAGACGTCAGACAATATCACGCCCTCGCTAAGCCGATTGACCGGTACTTGCTAGGTACCGGCCTTCCGTCTTGCTGTCAGCGGGAGGCAAAGATAGTTCGGGTTACTTCGGCACGCAACCTTAGATCGCCTCCCCACCCAGGATCTCCTTTTGGCGGCTTACGGGTCGCACCGCACGGCCAACACGGCGGTTTGCTTGATTAGTTGGAGAGCAGCATTTCTCTCGTTTAGGGGAAATGCTGCTCTCGTAAGCCCATCACCCGGTCAGCTGCTAAGTTGTTAAAGCAGCTGCCTTCGACAAGGAGCGAACATTTCGATGGGGTATGTATGTATGTGTGTATGTATGTATGTACGTGTGTGCGCGAAAATGGTTACCACGATAACTCTCTAACGCATTTATATTTTTCGCTGAAACTTTACAGGCTTATCAAGTATGATCTAATAAAGAACTGATTAAATTTTGGAGCTGATTCACAAAGATTAAGCGGGTTTATGGAAAAAATATTTTTTTTTATTATAACTCCTGAATGCAATTGAACTTTTTACTGAAACTTTACAGGCTCATCGAGTTTAAGCTTACGAATAACTGATTAAATTTTCAAGCTGTTTGACAAAGTAATGTGCGTTTTTTAAATTTTCTCTTTGCGACGCTGTGCCTCCCAGCACATGTGCGCAACACTTAACGCCTCGTACGCGCCAAGATTTTTCGTTGATCGCGGGATTGAGCGTTATCGCCGACGTTTGGGAGAATGTGGGGAAAGGAGGAAGAAGTAATCACACAAGTTATTAAGTTATATTGCACGTATATTTGGCCCAGCCCTTCCCTACAACGTGGTGGCCGTAGCCGCCCACGCACAGTAGCCACGCAGGGCTCGCCGTCACACCTCTACTCTCCTATACACACGCGCGCCTCGAAGCTCTCGCCTCTGACGTCGCGCAGTCTGACCCGTCTGCTCTCTCTCTCTCTCTCTCTCACACTCGTATTTCGGTTCGACTCAACCCGCTCGAGTAGCTACGCGGCCGGCGCGCTCTCTCTCTCCCTCTCTCCCTCCTTCTCCCGTACCTATAATCGCGAGCACCGCGCGCTTATCGCGGCGTCGTCGGCCGAACCGACACGGTCCCCTCTCTCTACTCTCGGGCACGCACACCCGTAGCGGCGTGCTCACCAACAGCTCGCGCCAGCGATCCCGGCACGGCGATGCCTGAACTAACGCCGGCGTAGCTAGCTGCTTTCCCCCCTCTCTACTTTCGCTCGCTCTTCTCGGAACTCGCGCGCACAGGTTTTGCCTCACGTTGGCAGCAAGCCCGACCTGCTGCTACCGAACAGCGAGAATTTCTCGAACGCCCCGATGCCTCTCTCTCTCTCGCTCTCTCACTCACACCCTCTCCCGATTTTTCTGCGCTGCGCCCTTCTCTCTCTTTCTCGCTCTCGCGCACGCTGGCCCGATGCCTCGCGTGGATGACATCGAGGTGTGCGCCCGCACCGCACACCGCTCTTTCGTCTCGCTCACTCTTTCTTACACACACCCGCGGCTTTCTCTCTCTCTCTCTCTCTCTCTCTCTCTCTCTCTCTTCTCTCGGCGGTCTAGTGGCTCGCACCGAGAGTACCCCAAGAAACCCAAAGGTTCTTACCTGGTGTAGGAGAGACGAACACTAGTCTCCCGTCCCTCAATGGAAGCCTCCCTAGCCCAGGAGGTGCTGGCTTCCCGTACTCTTTCTCTCCCTCTCCCTCTCCCTCTCTCTCTCTCTCTCTCTCTCTCTCTCGCGGCAGTAAACTTGAGGATGAATAATAAAGTTTTCGTTTTAATTATTACAAACTTGTATATTATAATTTAGCTGTATAAAAAAGTGTAACGTTGGTCAAATGTAATTATGATGCTTTAGCGGTAAGAATGAATGATCATAGAATTAAACAAGTAAGGATGAAGGTAAGACTTGATAAAAATCGATGCTTCAAGGAGAAACAGTGAAGCAAAAGCTGTCAAGGCGGCTAAAATTGAAGAAACTGCTTTTTCGTTAGTCTTCAGTATTATTAATAGGTCTAGCGAGTTAGATTTCAAGAGATTCTTTTAAGCATATTTTAGAAAAAATAAAATTTTGAAAATCGATACAAGACAAAATTGTATAAAGAAAACAATAATTTGAATCTTAATTTATTTTTCATTATAAATGTATAAACATATAAATACATACATATATCATATAGATTTTACGGATCCTCCTTTTAGTTCTGGATTGGATGACTTAATTAATCTATAAATTGATTCTGAAAGAAAAGATGAATTGCAAATTAATTTCAAAACATATTTTGCTATTTTTGTATTTATTCTAAATATAATGCACTAGTTCGTAGGTTACTTAAAATATACATGCATTGTAGTTTTTCATTCAATCTATTGTACATGACAAAGTTTTTATAATTCTTTTCTACATCGAGATCGTTCACTGAATGAGTTTTTAATGAGTTTAAATTAGTGTCCATCGTAATTCTTCCGCTTTAAGGCCGACATTTTTTTCATAATTCTTTTTTTATTATTTTATCATTCCAAATATATTAACCTCAGTAATTCTGTTGTACATTTTTTGTTCTTGCTGAAATATAGCAGAAATAAGTTGCTTTTGTATAGCTTGATCCATCATACAGTTTTGGTATCGCTGCTATAGCAGACATAAGTCTTTTGGTATAGCTTGCTGTATTGTTCATCTTTAGTGTCGCTGCAATAGCAGACACAAATACTTTCGTAAAGCTTTAATAAAATTTATATCTTTGATTTTGCTTGAATAATAGACATTTAAGTCCTCTCATATTATTGTAGAGAAAAATATCTTTGCAGTAGGATACATAATGTCGCTGTAATAATCGTTGTAACAAATGTCGCTACAGCAGACATTATTGCTTTTTATTACATTGCGAAATCTTTTACTTTGAAGGAAATTCGATTAGTTGACTTTTAATTAATATTTTCATAAAGTGAGATCTCATTACCATCATATTAGTTGAATAATGTGTACAAGTTGGATCTTTATTGAAAATTTTAGTTACAGCATACGCTGCAGCAAAAATGCCACATGAACTGCTATCTTGCTGCTGCTGCACTTTTTCAAAAATTACATTTGTTGGTTCTAAGTAAGGGTATCTCACAGTTAAAAATAGTTTTTCATTATTGTCAAGATCATTATAAGTTTGACTATTGCAAAACAAACTATCATAAATACATAATTTTTTGTTATTGTATTAAATACAACGCTAATGTCTATGCTTTTCACTGTAAATTATTTGAACATCCTCATCGATTGTTGGTGAAACATATTGTAATGCTTTTATCATTATTGTATCAACTGTTCGGAATTTTGGGAAATTTAATTCAACTACTTTTAAAAATGCATCTATGGATTCGTCACTTAGCCATACATCAACATCCAATATATTTTCCTTTGCAAAAATTGATTCATTGTGAATTTTTTGTTTGTCATTGTAATCGGTACAAAAATTTAATGCTTTATAATTTGAATCCAGTTTGTTACATTTTTTTAAATCAGTTTTTTCTAACCCAATAAATATAGGTTTATGATCAGAAAAAGAAGATTCATAAATCCTTGAAACATAGGTATCAATTTTATTGGTAACAAAGATTGTATCAATTTGGGTGTTAAAATTGGTTGTTGGTGATTCAGATGGTAAAGCCTTCTTGAAGTGATTATCGTTCATAAATTTTTCAAATGAACTATCTTTCTGATAAGTATCATAGTTAAAATCTCCTATCAAAATTGTATCTTTATTAGAACCAATGAATTCTATTATGTTAAACAAATAGTATACGAAAATAGTAGTGCTTGTATTTGGCGACTTATAGCCAGTAATAATATGAGTGTTCCTTATTTTCAAAAAAGTAAGTTTACATGGTGTTTTTTGCTTTCATCATTCATCCAAAAATGTTTTACAATGGTATAATCAATATTCTTGTCTGCAAAACACATTACTCCTTTTTTGGTACGCTTTGATAATTTTGAATCAGATCTAAATATTAGTTGATAGTTTTCTATTTCTACGTTATCTATACTTATAGTGTGCGTTTCAGAAAATATTAATAAATCAAATTGATTATACCATTGATCTTTTGAGATGTGAATTGAATTTTGGTTTAATGAGCGAACATTATGATACACCACTTTTAATCCAGTCAAATTAGAAACGTTTGTACATGATAGCTTTAAGCTTTTATTGTTTCTCAGTCTGTCTATTTCTTTATTTACGAAATTGCTTGTGTTACTTTTTTTAGGTGGTTGAAAATGTCCTACAATGTACAAATCGTCTAATTTTTTAACCCTACTGAGAGCGACATATAACAGTGAGGTTTGTAACTGTTTACTTTTTGTTAAATCAATACAAACACTGTCGTAGGTTTGTCCTTGGCTTTTATATATTGTTATTGCCTCAGCTGGAGATTGTTCTCTAAATATTTCAAATTGAGTTTTTGTATTAATACGAATTTGTATTTTCTTTATTGGTATTAAATAGTTATGAATCTTATTGGTTTTCATAAAAGTTGTAAATATACATTGATTGATCTTCCCTACTTTTTCGTTTTGAAAATTGAGCCAAAGATACTTTGGGACATTTGTTTCGTTACAAAGAGTGATGTCTTCTAAAATTCCACAAGCACCATTCACCAAACCATCTTGGATGTCAATATTTGATGTAATCATATATTTAATACCTATTTTCAATTTTAATATAGCTGGCAGACCACCGCAGTCTTTGGTCTTTTTACTCTTAACATAAGTTAGAAGTGTAGTAACTTGCTCGCTGTTTTTATTGCCAGATATATAATCTTTTGCTTGAGATTCATATATTTGACCGCTTGTTTCTTGAATTCTCTTGTCATTGTATATGTCTACTAATTAATTTTCGTAGTATAATCGAATAGCATTATGTGGTATACTCTTTTCTTCTACACTTCTAGAATTAATTAACGTTATTTGGTCTTCTGTCATTTGCCCTGTTGCCAAATTATTTAAAGCTTCAATGAACAACTTATCACCTTTTTTGTCTCATAATTTCTGTTAATTAAAGGAATTCAAATTCTTCCCACAATAAATTTTCTGCTAAAATACTTAAATCTGTTGTTTTTGGAGGTAAATATATAAAAGAATCCTTTACTGGCGGAAGCTGATACAAGTCTCCAACTATAATAACAGAGATTCCACCAAAACTTTTATTGACTCCCTTAAGTTGCTGTAATCTTGTATCAATCCTTGAAAAAGTGTTGCTTCCTACTAACGATATTTCGTCAATTGTAAGTAATTCCAAATCGTTTAAATCTTTTCTAATGGTATTAGCTATATCTGCTGATAATTCTGGCATTTGCCCTTTAAATTCTGTTACCGGTAAAGCAAATGCCGTATGTAATGTTATACCTCCAATTAAGAATGCTGCTTTGCCAGAATATGCGCAAAGTAATATTTTGTTTTTTGCATTTTGTCTTCCAGGCTTTTCTCAAAAATATTTAGATAATGTTTGGTAAATGGTATTGATTACTCTGCTTTTACCAACACCAGCAGATCCACTGATAAATATTTTAATAGATGTTTTTCCAGTTTTAAATGAATTCAAAATATGCATTACAATATTTCGCTGTTTATTATTTAACTCATCCACCATCATATTGATTTGATGATTAGTTATGACAGGCGGTACCACGATTCTGCTGGCTAATTTTTTATTCGAATCTACATTACTAAATTGATCTACTTCTTCTTTTAAAACTCTGTTCTTGTTAAACTCTTCTATGTCTTCTTTGTCTTCATTACGTTTATCGTTTTTAAGCTTTTCAGTGTAATGGTCGATATCTTCATCAGGTATGATTGAAAATGAATTTCTTTTAATACTGATCAATTCGATGTTATTATAATAAACTTCTTCGCAATTCGTATTCTCGATTTCTTCAATTTCATTTCGCCAAGGGAAGAATAATAAAACTTGTTCTCTAAAATAATTTAAACGGTCTTGATGAATTTTATATCAATGAAATCTCAATAATCGAATTTTTTGTCTCTGTTGTTCTGAAAAATCATCTTCTTCATCTTCATTTTTCTCAGTTTCGAACTGTTTTAAACTATATTTCGTTGCAAATTCAGCTAGACAAATATTTTCCAAAGTCTTAGGTCTCTTTCCATACTTTTTGAAAATATTTTGGTTTTATATATCTTTAGAATCGTCATCGAGTTTTTTCAATTGTTCGCTTGTCTTGATCATTTGTACTCGTTCTTTTTGTGGTCTTGTATTGATATATATGCAAGTCCTTGTACATTTTGTTAATGGTAGCGATAAAACATGATATACCGCTTCTTGTGAAGATAAAATATTGCCATTAATGAAAATATTACCTATTTTACTTAATTTTTGTCTCAAATTTAAGTTGCCGTATTCGACATCTTGTACAGATTCTTTCAGAAGTTTTGATAATCCTACATCTATTTTCGTCACATAGTTGATCATGTATGCTACACAACTATAAGCATCTAATACAAATTGTATATCCATATTTGATTCAAGCAAGATGGATATTAACTTATTATAAGCGTTGATTGCCACTTCATTACTTTTTCGCTTTAAAAAGACTTTAGAGCGAGATAAAGAACTTCTGATTGTATTCAGGTATTGCAATTCTGTTAATCCTAGGGATTTTAAAATATCTTCAAATGACATTTCAGTATTATGTTCAAATGCTGCATCAGGTCTTCAATCTTCCTTAAATTCGTTTTGTATTCTTCGAGCAATTCATTATTTTCAAACGGACTCAAGATCATTGTTTCTTTCATTACAACATTTGGAATATTAAATCTACATTTCTTTTTGTTTTTTCTTCCCTTATAACAAGTTGCTTTATGTTTATGTCTTTGATAAGTCATTAAAGGATTTTTTGGATCATACTCGCATGTTATAAAAGTATAAATGAAATTGATACAATTTATCATCGACTCTGGTTTTTTCTCATCATAAATTAGAGCATTTTTGCAATATAGAATTGCATGAGTATGAACTGATCCTCTTGCTTGAAATTCATCTCTTCTAAAGTAATCAGTCACGTGATATTCTCCAAGTGGTCCATTCGGATTTTGTAGTAATGAAAAAATTTTATCGAATTTATTATTCATATATCTTACGCATGTAACTGGATCATTTTTAATTAATTTTGTTTTCTCACTTATATCTAAAAACATTGCATCATGTACACTAATATTCTTATTATATTTTAATTGATAGAGAATTTTCAATAAATCCGGATTTTTTATTTCGGAAGCAGATAAGCTTAGAAATACTGTAGGTATTCCTATTTGTCGTAACATCGAGAATGCATGCTTTTTTTTGCTTGGTGCTTCAACGCTGGCGATGAACGTATTTGGCGTAAAAATCTGTAGCCATCATCATGCCTTATCAAATCATCTATCAACTTCAAATTTGTTGCATCCTTTGCAGTTAAATTACCAGAATTAATTGTTTTTCTTAAACAAGTATTAATTGATGATGATACACTCAAGTCTATTTTCTTTTTAGCCATAAACAATATTCTAGTAGGAATACAAGATCTTCTATCCCTATTTCGGCTTTCGAATTTAACTCTTTCTGAAAAATTTAATTTTTTATTTTTGTCAAATATTTTACCCCCAAAAAGTCTTGCAAAGCATAGTTCATCTATGTCATCTAAAGAATGCCAAGATAAAGGTGTTTTTTCTTGCCCTGGAGCAATAATGTGCATATCTTCAGAAATTTCTTTATTTCTATCTAAAATTAAGACTTCTTCATCAATGTCATATTTATCCAATACATCATTCTCGTCTTGTTCTAAATCAAGTTGCTTTTCTTTGAAATGAGTTTGGAAATTCAGATTTATTAAATCATTCTCTTTCTCATTGAATGCAAGTAAATCGTCAGAATCAACTATGAAATTAATTTCTTTATTAGCATCATATTGATTTAAAAACGATGCATTAACTTGTATCTTATGTTTCACATATAATGGGCTTTTAATCAAGTGACTTAATGCTAGAATAACTTTGTAAGGTTTGATAGTCTCATACATGTAATTAGTTTTGTGTTCAATATGGCGTTTTAATTGAATTTGAATAGTAGACATATTATCAAAATTTCTTGGTAAAATTTTCAGCATATCATTAATATCAACAGCTATATTTACAATACTTCCATTTAAAGATAACTGGATATTTAATGCATAAGGTTGCAAGGCTTTTATTTGCATAAAAGGTATGTAAGGAGATACCATACGTTCTTCTACATCACTTAAAGATAATACTTCTTCAGGGATTTTAGGGAATCGAGGATCTCCAATAGATGCTGTCTTAGGAATATTTCCTTTCATAATATGTCTGTGACAAGTTTTACAAATCGAATTTGAATCAGCATTTTTAACACTATTTAAAAATTCAGTGATATTATTAACAATATTTACTAATTTTTTAATTATTTTAGTTTCATTACATGGAATGACTGCTTTTCGATAAAATAAATTGTTGCAACAAATGCATACTTCATCTGGTCCACATTTTCTATCATTAATAAAATCTTTCAGTAGTTCATATTTTTTATAGGTTGAACTTTCTTTATCTTGCATATTACGTAATATGATATTGTAAAAATTTTCTCTATATTTCATTAACTTTTCTAGTCGAACATTTTGTTTATGACGTTTTTGTCTAATATTTTCTATCCTTCTATAACTAATATTTTTTCTCAATTTTTGCTTTCTCATTTTTTCTTTTTCCTGGTCAAGTTCACAAAATGAAGAATTAGAACGCAAATGTTTTATCCTCTCATTGTTTAGTTCTTTAGTTTTAAATTCCTTGGTTTTTCGTAAATAATGAATTCTTAATAAATTTTTTCCATTTCCCGATTTCTTGAATTCGTCATTTTGCCGTAAATAATCGATTTTTTTTTTGTTTCGTTTATTTTCTTTTACTTTATAATCATGATTATTACGCAAAAGTTTTATTCTTACTGAATTTCGTTTAGTTTCGTGATGCTGAAAATTCGGGTTTTGACTGGAAATCGGTGTTTTGACGTAATTTCTTGATTCTACTTAGGTTTTGTTTTTTCTCTTGGTTTTTATAGTTGATGTTTTGACGTAACTTTTTGATTCTACTTACGTTTTGTTCTCTCTCTTTGTTCTCGTAGTCGATGTTTTGACGTAATTTATTGATTCTAGTGAAGTTTTTTTCTTTCTCTTTGTTCTCGTAGTCGATGTTTTGACGCAATATCTTTATTCTAGTCAAGTTTTTTTCTTTCTCTTTGTTCTCGTAGTCGATGTTTTGACGCAATTTCTTGATTCTAGTCAAGTTTTCTTCTTTCTCTTTATTTTTATAGTCGATGTTCTGACCTAATCGTTTTATTCTTAATTTGGTTTTGTCATTATTCAGTTTTTGGTACTCAGGATTTTTTCGTACAATATGCATTCTTTTCAAATTTTTCAATTTTTCTTTGTTGACATACTCTTTTACTAAACGGCATTTACGCATCCGGATACGTTCCTTTTCTTTCTTAGCTTTTAACTTATTCGCAAGTTCAGTATTTTTTATTGATCTTAATAAACGCATTTTTTCTTTAGTACTTGTGATTTTTTTAGGACTCTTACGTTTTACTTTCGGCATTTTTGAAAATAAAGAAAATGTATTAAATACTTATCTGTGTAATGTTGAAACTGAAAAGTTAATAACGTGGCACCAGTTTTTGAAATTCTTCTGTACCTTTTGCTTTCCTCGACGGTCGTCTGAAATTTTATGATCTCTTAATAAATTTAATTAATTTCTATTTCTAAAGCTTATCTTATTCATTTTCATAAATATAAGTGATTTGCTGATTAGATCATAACTGTCTATCATTGTCTCAATATGTTATTATAAATTGAAATAGCGTATGAACATACTACGGATAAGAATCACTTTCATTTATGAAAATTAATATGCAAACTTTAGAATTCTAAAATTTGTTCA
>JAZHPH010001064.1:0-14491 GCA_037356405.1 Nasonia oneida | reverse complement strand
TGCCTGTTCTATCTCAAGCTGAAGTAACAGATTATTATAATTCAAAAACGTGTCATATTTGTAAAAAAAATTTAAATAATGATGTCAAGGTACGCGATCACTGTCATCTTACTAGAAAATATCGAGGACCTGCAAAACGGCAGCGTGCTCTACGTCAGCGAACATCTTGTGTTCCTTGGTTCATAGTGGTGGACCGGAAACTGGACACCGGCCAATTCCTTCAGGACATGCAGGATTGCTACAACAGAGTCGAGCAAAATCGACGCCGTGATCCGTGGAAAATCTATAAGCTCGTCTTCAACTTTACGAGCTCTCACCGCTTGAGCTCGACAACGACCCTATGGTTCGTTCGTCTATGGTTGTTCGACTCGTACTTCAGCCTCCTTAACGGCAACTATATGCTCTTCCTAAGACCTCATACGCTTGTTTTTTTTGGAATGAGTCGACAATAAACGACAAGGTCTTTCTCTTCTTCCGTTATAGCGGTATCGGTTAACCCTTACATATTAGTGCAGCAGAGGTCGCCACAATTGGCGAGCGCCGCAACGACAACTGCCGGAGCTGCTCCAATGACCAGCAAACGACACTTTGCGCTCAAGACCATTAAGCTGAAAACGGTGCGTTAGACAACGAGAACCCAAGAACGAGATTGCGACGGAACGTCTCATCAAGTTTGAAGACGAGGTGGAGGCGATAGACGTGAACGAGGTACCGATGCGGCCCCCATAGATCGACAGTGTCGGAAATCCGACAACCTCAAGCTTAGCATACCCGTAACACCTAGCCACAAATCCAAGCCTACCGCTGCTGTCCGTCAGCATCATCAAAACCCTCACGCCCCAGATAATCAAGGTTGCTCAATAGCAACAGCAGCAGATCCTCAAAGACAAGATACGTAAGATAGTAAGGCTCTCGAGAGGTCGTTTATCTGTCGAAATAATTTCTTCTGAACTTAAATTAAACGCATTAAACGGGTATAAAATCAGTTTGAAAGACACCTGTTACAAGGTAAAATGTTGGCAACTATAAGTTTGGTCTCTACCCTGGTAGAAAATAACACAACAGTTGATTATGTTTGGCCAACGAACCTGCTAAAAACGTCACATTTGCCTACAGTTTACCGTTGATAAGCAGTTCTACCGAGGCATCTTCATAAATCGTAGATTTGTACAAAAATTCAATTCTAATTTTTCCTCCAAAGTTTCTGTATATGCTTATAAATATACGGTTATGAATGTAGTGAAATCAGTGTTATATATGTCAAGCATCAAGTATTAAAGTTCAGCAAGTGAGATAAGATCAGCTGACTAGTGGTTATTAAAATAAAGGTTACAATTTTTAAAAATATTTTTTTAATGCTCACTTGCCGTCCAGTCGTATTATAGGTTATCGATGAAACATTTGAATTGTTATTATAAACGTGTAAATCTGTTAATCATATTAAAATTACACCTTTTTTGTTATAATATAAAAGGAGCTTTGGTTTATTGTGAAAATCTTTAAATATGTACGTAAAAGTAAAAGAAATCAAAGAAAAAATCCAAGCCAAATTTAATAATTTGCAAAAATAATAACTATTTTTGGAATCATACAGTAATATTATTTTTTGCTTTAATAATTTGGCTTTAACATTCTTTTTTTACCATAAAATTTTGCGTATGGATGAAGTGTTTTATTGCATTTATCTGTTTTCATTTAAAACGCGATAAATGTGCATATTTTAGTGGGGAATGATCGATAAGAAATCAATAAGTTAATAAGAAATGAAGAGTCTAAGCTTTGGGCGACTTTGCATATCGAGTCGGTATAAAAGGCCTTGCACTTTATATGTCTGACAGTATACGTATATTCGTTGCGCGCAGCATAACATCCTTGCGAGTAACAATAAACATCTCTGTGCGACGATCTCTCGTAAGTTTGGAATATAACGACTTACAACAGTTACAACTAACCTTCAATTTGTGTATTTAACGTGTTTGACGATTTAAATTTTAGCAATACCCTAGACAACTGTACTTGTATTTGAAATGTGACAACGAAGTTTTGTTTCGTGTATTTTATCGGTATGACATGTTGGTTTTTTTGTAGTTCATATTCGTTTGTTCTGAGACTTTAGTGATGAGTGTACAATTTTGTAAATTCTAGATGCCCTGAAGAGGAAAGATGTAATCCTTTGAAACGTCGGTACCATAAATAACAAAAATTGCTCGTAGAGATCATTCTATGTTTAAAGTTTAAAATAACAACGAGCATTAGAGTCTATAAACACTACAAAAACAAATTTTGTCAATGGCTTGGACAGGTATTGCAAATTTAAAACACCCATCCAATAAGAAAAAAATTAAAGAATCTGAAATTATTATTTGGGATGAAGCTTCCATGATTCCTAAAAAAGCTTTGTTTTGTTCCCCTAGTACCCCCTAGTAAGTGTATAAATAATAATTGAGAGGATCTCTACTAAAGAAGTATGACTAAGGGAGTAATTGAGGGGGAGTAAATGAGGAGAAAAATTCTTGAAACGGCGGCGGCAGCGAATTTTTTTTCATTATGTAGAGAGATATATTTGTGAACATTAAATGACAAATGCTGTATGTATTGATGCACAACACAAGATGTTATCTGCAGATTCAGTCCTGTATTGATTTGATACATCAATACATTAAAATTATTAATAAATAATATCATTCAACAATAAGTGTTTATGTATAATTATTATTTTTGTTGATAAGAACAACAACAATCTATTCTTTTTATTATAGGAGTATATTTTATTTTTTGATAAAGATGAAATCGCTCGATTCAATCTTTTGGTGAAGAATAAAACTCGACATAATATATTATATTCTTTTGAAATGACGGAGCAAAATATTTTCTTTTACGCAAAAAACTATGAGATTGAATCGTCAAATAATTAAATATCATTAGAATTAATTTTTAAATCGCAAGTAAAGCGAGCGTTTCTTGCTAGTCCCATATTAAGCCTAACTTTAAAGTTAATTATCTCAAAAGAAATAATTTAATACTCTTAAATAAAAATCTAGTATAAAAATAACTGCAATTAAATAAAATTTTATTTCTATTTCTATTTTAGCTCTTATAGTATGGAGCAGTAATGAATTGAGACTTCTTGCTTCACATTTAATAAAGCAAATGTTTGTACCACAAGTTTCATTAAACACTCTTGTGGAATGCATCGTTTTAATACGCAGTCATTGTGATCAGGTTTGTTTAATTGCATACATATTTAAATTTTAAACATTTTTTGACATTTAATGAATTTATGTATTGAAACCAGTAATTTTATAGAGTATTAGTATAACTAATACCCGAAAACTCCGTATAGAGGTAATATAAGGTATATATAGAGGTAAACATTGATCGCAGGACTGGGTTGTATACAGATAATAAAAAAAATAACTAAATAAAATTATATATATACATAAAAAAATAAAGTACTTATATACTAAATTCTTACAAACTAAAAAAAAAATTGTATCAATATATCTGCTTTAACAAGTAATAACAGTACAATTTACAACTGTATGTTTGCGGGATCACTTTAAGCTATCACTAACAGTCGAATTTAATCCAACTTTTAATCTTATTAATTTGCGCATGTCTTTCTATATTTACAGTTTTTAATTCGTTTGGAAGCGCATTGAATATCACTATGGCTTTCTTAAAACTATTCTTGTTACTGATTCTTTTATTGTTTTTGGATATAATAATACTTTTATTCTTTGTTATACTTTCTGACGTAAGAGATTTAAGGTCATCGTAGTGTAGTCTCGACGTCCCCAAGCAAAAAAAGTTGTTCTCTATATTTAGGGGATTATCCTGAACTACAAAATTATTTTTATTTACTATTTTTAGTATTTTTTTGTAAGTTCTGTAGAATATTTAAGTTGTTTTGATATGCTCTATATATATATATATATATATAATATATATATATATATATATATATATAATAAAATAAAAATATGTCTAATTTTAAATTACTATTCGTAAAGAGAAAAACGCAGTAACAAGATTATTATACAAAATACTTCTGTCAATGACTTTAATGTCAAAACTTTAATAGTTTAATTTAATCTAATTTTGAATTTATACCAGATTGTTTTCTTAAATTTATTAGCTTTAACTTGTTTGTCAGCGCGTTATATGTCATGATAGCTTTTTTTTTTTTTTTTTTGTTTATCCGGAGAGTTGGAGGAATGCATAATGCACCATGACAGGAGCCGTGCGAGACTCCCCGTGTGTGAGGCTCTCCTGGTGTGGGACAACACCAGGCATACTCACTAAAACTCCCGCTCTCGGAAGGCCGCGAAAAACCCCTCGGTAGCCGCTTTCGCATTCCTTCAAGGGGTCGCCTGTCTTAAGCTATTCTAGCCGACAACTAGTCTTGCAAGCAACCGTCATTGTTCTTCGCGTGTAGAACCGTCTCCACGTACGCCGTTATCTCATCGCAGTTCTGCTTACTATCAAGCATCGTTTCAGCTACAGTCTCGGGCGTGAACGCCCCTATCGTCAGCTCCAGTACTCTACGTTTCTCGGCCCAGCGTGGGCAGTCAAAAAACGTGTGTCTCACGTCGTCCCGTTCGTCACCGCAGTACTTACACCCCGGTGATGCCACCATGTTCATCGCGAACAGGTAGCTTCTAAAGTATCCGTGACCGGAGAGAAACTGGGTAAGGTAAAAGTTAACCTCCCCCACTTCCTGTCCACCCACGGGTATACATCTTTAATAAGGATCCTAGTCCACCTAGCCTTTGGACATTCGGTCCACCTAGTCTGCCAATTGCACATTGTTTTTCTCTTTCTTCCGCGGCGATCGAGATGCTATTCGACGCTAAGCGAGCCTCGTAGATCCGCTTGCGTTCAGTCGCAAGAAGATCCACGGGGATTACCCCCACGATTACCATCGATGCCTCGGCCGCAACCGTCCGGTAGGAGCATGCTATTCTAAGGGCCCCTCTTCGCTGTACAGCCGTTATTTTGTTCCGATACTTATTCATACTCATCGCGTCGGCCCACACCTCTGCTCCGTATAATAGGATATATAATAGGCCCGCGTACGTTGGCCATGAGTCGGCTAAGCTGACCTATCCTAGTCATGGCTTTTTGACAGACGCGATTTAGATGTTCTCCGTAGTTCAGTTTCGTGTCCAGAGTTACCCCTAGATACTTTGCTGATGGTTTCGTTGTTATAGTCTCGCCGCCTACCTTCATCGGTATGATGGTAGGTATGCGCTTTCCTGTTAGGAGGACTATTTCGGTCTTATTAAGCGCTAAAGTCAAGCCGTGCTTCAACATCCACCATAGCACTCTACTCATAATCGCGTTTAGTTTCGCTTGCGCGATGTCCACGTTACGTGCCGTTATAACCGCGGCTACGTCGTCTGCGTATCCCACAAGCATCACGCCTCCCGGCATTTCGAGTTTTAGAAGCCCGTCGTACAAGATGCCCCAGAAGTCTGGCCCTAAGATCGAACCCTGTGCTACTCCTGCAGTTATAGGTCTTCTTCTACGTCCTTGCTTCGTGTCATACTCTATAACCCGATCCCTCAGATAATCTTCCGTAAGACGCATAATGTACTGCCGCACACCGAAAGACTCTAAGGCATCATGTATGTCGGTCCATCTTGCTGAGTTGAACGCGTTTTTTACATCTAACGTTACCAAAACTACGATGTCTCTAGTCGCGTGTCTAACCTCTTCTACCCTCTTTACCGCGTCTGTTACCTCTATGATGGCCCCTATGGTCGATCGTCCTTTTCTGAAGCCATACTGCTTATCAGAGAGGTCTCCCGCTTCGCGTACGGCGCTAAGTATTCGCGGTTTAATCTGCGCTTCATCCGTCTTTCCCATCGTATCCAATAGACTCAATGGTCTATAAGAAGTGTCCGCGTCCGCTTCTTTTTTCGGTTTTTCGATATGCTATTTCGATATGTTTTTCTTGCCCTTTTCCATCTCGAGCTGAATACACCCCTGTATCAGGCACAGATTGTACATTTCCAGTAGGAGCTCCGGCCGTTGGATTGCGACGACTTTCAGCATTTCCGCTGGAATACCATCCAGTCCTGGTGCTCTGCCGCTTTTCAGGGATGAGGTTGCCGCGATAAGCTCGCCCTCGGTGAAAGGGGGTATCTCGTCTATCGGGACATTCGTTCTTTCTGCCTGAGGTCTGACGGGGTGTGTGGGAAACAGCCCATCGATTACCTTTTCTATCACTTCTGCCTCCATGGGCTCCGTTTGTTTCATTTCGCCTATCTTTCGGGTAACGATCGCATATCCGTCGCCAAACGGATCTTTCTCCACTTCGTCGACAATCTTTGCCCAACAGCGTCGCTTACTTTCCTTTATCGCGTCCCTCAGTCTTTTTCGCGCCCGGTCGTGTCTCTCGTACAAGTCCTGGGCTTCAGGCCTTTGTCTTTTCAGAGCTTTTTGAGCCTCCCTCCTAACGTGAAAGCAATCTTTTCTGAGTTTTGCAATTTCCTCCGTCCACCAGTATACCGGGTGTCTTATATGACCGCAAGACACCCTTGGCATAGCTGCGTCGCACAACTCCGTGATGAGACATGTTGTACGTTCTACTAGTGCTTCGGCTTTTTCGCGTCCGCTCAGTTGCTGAGGGAGCCTGATTGATGGGAGCTCCACCCTTTGCATCTCTTCAGCAAGTCTGTCCCGGTTCATGCGCCGGGTATTCCACCGTGGCGTCTGCTTTTTTCTTTCTCTGGTCCTGTTTCTGTGGTCGTCCTGGATGTCAAAAAGTATATACTGGTGGTCACTTGCAGTATATTCCTGCATGACATGTCAATCCCTGATTTTGCGGATTGTCGTTTCGCTTGCGAAAGATACGTCCGGTATAGATTCCCCAAAACCTGGTCTGCGATAGGTAGTGGTGTTTCCCTCGTTTGCTACCACTAAGCTTAATCGAGCTGCCATCTCGAGGATGGCCCTGCCTCTGCAATTCGTTGTTGTCATACCCCATTCCGTGGGCCTCGCATTGAAGTCGCCCCCAATGACGAGTTCCCCGGATACGTCTCTTATTGCGTCCTCTAGTACCCCTAGTCGTATCGCGAAATCCGCCGCAGTAAGGTTCGGTGAGAGATATACGCTGAAGTAAGTGATGCGGCCCACCCTTACCCGTACGTAATCATCCCCCGTCCCTGATTCTGCGATTCCGCGCCTGGGCACCCAGACTGCGGCGGTCCTTGCATCGTTGGACACCCAGCCGGGTGTGTCTCGATCCGTGTACTGTTCGCTTATCAGGAGGATGTCCGCTTTCAACTCTGCGACAAATTGCGGTAGGAGATCGTGGGCGAGCCTACTTCTGTGCAGGTTGCCTTGAAGTATCCGCGCCATTATCCCTGCGTTTTTTCCGCTTTTAAGGCCGCCCGGAAGACCGCGCACGTACCGGTGCCTGGTACATGCACCTTCTTGTCCTCGGCCATCTTAGCGTCTTTGCATAAGAAACACCTCCTTTGTTGGGTTGGGACAGTGCATAGTGCTGCCTTGTGCCCACTCGCGTCATACTTCCAGCAGTTAGCGCTCCTGTCGGGTCCTTTACATCTCGCCTTTACGTGTCCGTAACCGAGGCAGCGATAACATCGCGTGGGATTCGCGCGAACCCTCACTCGGCAGTTTATCCAGCTGATACGGATCTTCCCTTTTTTGAGCAGAGCGGTGGCCTTAATCTAATCTATTTCGGCCACTGCCACCCTCTGCTCCCTCGTGTTCGGCTCAAACAGATGAACTTTGGCATCTTTTTCGCCCGTTTCGGCTGTGATAGCACTGCGGACATCGTCATGCGTCGTAAGACTGTCGATGTCCCTAATTTCCAGTGTGATTCTGGAGATCTTTCCCATGACTGTGCCTGCCTTTCCAATGGCGTTTTGGATGGCCGTTTTAAGTGATTCCATTTTATCATCACTCTTACCTACGCCAATCAGAACGCCGCCCTCTTTTGTCTTGCTGAGATACTTAACCTCCGTATTCAGCTCCTCCGGCTTTACTCTTGCCTTGATCTGTCCCAAGATCTCGGCGTAAGTTTTTCCCGGTTCCGGTCTTACGACGATTGCATCTCCTCTCCGCCTCGGGGTCCTCTCTGCCTTTTTCCTCAGTTGTTGAGGCTGGTCTTGCTCGTGATTTTTCTTCTCCTTCTTCTTTGCCTTTCTCCCTGCCGCTAGTTGCCAAGGCTCCTGTGCCTCTGCAGTTTTGTTGCTCGTGGAGGGTGCCCTTCTGTCCTCTTTCTTGTCTTTTTTGGCGGGGGTACCAACTCCTTCGTCGGATGATGCCCGTTCCCTCTTCTTCGACTTTGTCGTCCTCTGAGGCTTTTGATTGTCCGCTCTGGGTTGTTGGGGGGACTGCCTCTTTGCAGCATCTTCCATCTTGTCGAGGGTCGTGAGAGCTTCGATTATGGTGGATCCTATAATAGGTAATCCATCCTTAATCGTAATATTCACGTTCTTCTGCTTTTCCAGAGTTTTCATCATTTCTCTGGTCGTGCGCCTTATTTCCAGTAGCTTGTCTCGCAGGCTGGCATGATCTTTTAGCCATTCCTTTATGGTCTGGCTCTCTTCATCTACCGGTGCCTTCTTCTCGAACCGGTACTCTGCTGCGCTCATGGCTCTGGCTATGCTGGTACTGCTGCTTGCTTTGTGGATTGCATATCCACCGTCTTGTGCTGTTGGCACCCTTAGGATTTCCATTCTAGGATTTCCTGTGTATTTCCTTGATGTTCATTATTGGTCTCCATGTTTAGTAGTTTTCTTTATCCCGGCACGTGTCCAACCACCTGAATCCCCCTATCTATAGGGGCAGCTGACATGGCCCCAACACATGACTGAAGGCGGTACCAGACTGGGCACATCATACCGGGGTATAGCACGCGCTATCGAACTAGTCCACCTCGGCTCTCTCGAACCTCCCACCACGAACGAAGGTGCTCGGCTCTCTGGAGAGTTTTCGGCAGACGTCATTCGATATCACGCACTCGCCTAAGCCGATTGACCAGAATTGGCTAGATTCCGGCCTCCCGTCTCGCACGTCAGCGGAAGCCAAAGATGGGTCAGGTCACTTCCGCATGCAACTTCAGATCGCCTCGCCACCCAGGTTCTCCTTTTGGCGGCTCACGGGTTGCACCGCACGGCCAACACGGCGGTTCGCTTGATTAGTTAGAGAGCAGCGTTATGGGGAGTGCTGCTCTCATAAGCCCATCACCCGGTCAGCTGCTAAGGTGTTAAGGCAGCTGCCTTCGATAAGGAGCGAACATTTCGATGGGGTCATGATAGCTTTATTATAGCTATTTTTATCGCTAACTCTTATTTGTTCTTAGGTATGGTTAAACTCTTATTTCTAGTAATACTCGTAGAAACCAGAAATTGCGCTTTGAGATCATCGTAGTGATGTTTTAGTGCTTTGAGAGTGAAAAGTTGCTCTAGGTTTAAAGGATTTTCATGTACAATAAAACTGTTCTTAGTTATTAACTTTAGGATTTTTTTTTGTATTTTCTGTACTCTCCTCTATTTTAACAGTCTGATATATATTTTTAAGGTAACTTAAAAGTAGATCCAAAGCCTGCCCCCTTATTTCTATACAATAGTGATTTTTGAGTAATAGCTTATGGTCGACAGTATCAAAGGCTTTGGCCAAATCAAGGAAAGTAACAATTGTTGGTATTTTCTTATCGACATTATTATATAAAACTTTAGTAACGTAGTTTAACGCGTCTTTGGAACCAATTTTCTTTCTGAATCCAAACTGATGTTTTGATATGATATTATGTTTTTGTACAAATTCATATAATCTGTTATATAAGATTTTTTCAACGATCTTAGCAATATTTGATATAAGTGATATCGGCTTGTAGTTGTTGATGTTATGTTTCTCACCTGCTTTATATACCGGGACGATTTGAGCCTTTTTTAAAGCATCCGGCCAAATCGCTTTTTCAATACAGAGGTTAAAAATATGCGTTAGTGGCCACGCGATATAATTACTAATGATCTTTAAGGTCTTACAATTTATTTTATCGACACCACCAGTTTTGAGCTTTATATTGTTTATTATATTTACAACCTTACTGGTTTTTGTTGGTTTTATAAACATAGAATTTGCATTCATTTTCGGCAGTTTAATTTTAGAATTTTTTAGTTTAACAATACCATCACCCGAATTACTCTTCTAATATCGCAGAAGAATTTGTTCATATTTTTTGCAATCTCTACTTTGTCGGTAATGTTTGTTGGTAAAGTTCGTTGACCTTTATATAACTTATGGCATCATTGGAACTTTTATTACTTATTTTACTATTTATAATTTCCCATAGTTTCTTTGGATTATTTACATTTTTTTCAACTAGAGTTTTGTTATATTTGAATTTGGCATCTTTAATCACCTAATCTAAAACTTTTGCATCATTTTTATATTCATATTTAAGCTGTTCATTATTTACATCCAGTTGCCATAGTTTATATAATAGTTTCTTTCTTTTACATGATCTTATAATGGCATCAGTGATCCAACTTTTTCGACTATTAAGTTTACATTTTCTTTAATTCTTTTTAGATAATTCAACACATTGTTTAATTTCGGATAATAGGCTGTCAGTTGCAAAATTATGATCCTGTATCAACGTAATGTCATTCCAGTTTCTGAATAGTGCAATGTTTGCTAATTTTTTATAATTTATAAATACTGTTGGATTGTTGTTTTCAACTTTCATTTTATTGACAGCAATAAAGATGGGGCAATGGTCAGTAATAGATAATTTGAGTTTATAAGTAACTGTATCTTTATGAAGATATTATCTATACAGGATCCTTTGGCTAAACCATAGGCAACAATCGAATATGTGCAAATTCTGCATCTGGCGTTCTGGAAGTCCATAACTCATATGGCATCTTTTGTGCTGCTTTAGTAGGAAATATATTTTGCAAATAGTTTGCCGTATTTACTGCTTCTGTCCCGAATCGTTTCTCTAAATTTGCATCTAATAACATGCAGCGAGCCATTTCCATCAAGGATCGATTCTTCCTTTCTGCGATTCCATTCTGTTGCGGCGAATATGCAGCTGTGTACTGCACCTGTATGCCTTCTTTTCTGAGGTATGTCTGTAGATCTTTATTGACATATTCCCTTCCTCGATCAGACCTAATAATTTTAGGCTTCTTGCCGTACTGCGTTTGTCATCTTGACAAAATTCTTGATGCCTGTAGGAGTCTCACTTTTATACTGCAGAAAGAACGTCGTACAGTATCTCGAGTAGTCGTCAATGATGGTTAGTATATACTCTGCCTCGGCGTCGAAGTCCGCAGGGGACCTTAAACATCAGTATGCACAAGATCTAATAAAGCCTGGGATTTCTTTATTGCTTCTTTCGGAAAGGGGGAGCGTGCAATTTTTCCCTGAACGCAGCACTCGCATGTCTCCTGTATTCCGCAATCTTTTATGACTATACCTGTGGCCAGTTCCTTTCGCGCTAAGTCCTTCGTGGCATCTATATCCGGATGCCCAAAACGCCTGTGCCACGTGTGCTGGCAATCCTCTCTGTGCCCCGGGTTTATTGCTCCGCTGGCCGTGCAGGCCCTATCAGCGGTCCTATACCGGTACAGCTCCGGGAACAATATGGCAATCGCTTTAATCTCTCCATTTTTTCTAATGAGGCACTCGTCGTTCTTGCAGATTACTTTAAATCCGCTCTTTGGCAGTTTCTTCACTGGCAATAAACTTGAACTTAGACTAGGCACATACAGAACATCTGGTCGCTCCTGAATCGACTAACCAACACTCTGTAGGTTTTACCGATGTCTTGCCGAGTAACGCTTTTTCCATAACTGAATTCGACGAAACTACGAGATTACAAATATCTAATACTTCGCTTGTCACTTTATTTGCCTTTTCCTACTTGTTTCTCCATTTTTCGTATTTTTTACATTTGGCCTTTATATGTCCTGTCTTTTTGCAGAAGAAACACGTTCTGTCACTAGTGGCTCCTTGATGCGCTGCCTTCATTGCCGATTCGCTTTCGCACGAGTCTTCTTTCAATTCTTTATCCCTCTTACGCTTTCTACACTTATCAATGAGTTTACTTTTTATAAGCTGTAAGGTAAAATCTTTATCGGGCCTACTCTCTAATGCCGTAACGAGAGTGTCGAATAAATCTGGTAGACTCCCAAGCAATAGCGCTGCCAGTAGCGTGTCTGGTAAATCCATTACAAGTGCTGACAACTGACTTACATATATAAAAAATTTATGCAAGTCATCTTCCATATTGCCACCTTCCTTAAGCACTAATCGACACAAACCTTTCAATAGGTGCACTTTATTTGTAAGCGTCGATTTTTGATGATAATCTTTTAGGAACTGCCAAGCTTCTGCCGCCGATTTGGCGCTCCTTATGTGCTGTAGTTGGTCGTCTTCAACCGTAAGACCAATCAACGCACGTGCGCTATCATCTTTCTCAGTCAATTCAGAAGTAACTGACGATGGTTTATCTTCATTTATAACTTTTCACAATTTTTCCCTAATCATCATAAGTTCCATTTTGTAACACCACACTGGATAGTTCTGGCCGTAAAGCTCATAGACTACAGCTTTTTTCCATTTAAACTCTTTCTCCTCTGTGTCTGGGTTATAATCATTTTGTAATTTCTGGATTTCTTCCAGTATAGCTAATAAACGCCTGTTACATAATGCCGATCATAGCTAGTTCATAAATGGCTTAACATAAGTTGTCGAGTCGCTTGTGTATCTGCAGCTTCGCGAGCGGTAATTGTATCAGGGGAATCATTAAAGGCTTGTTACTCAAAAGTATTTAGAGATCAAATTAATAGTGGAGGCGTTCCACTAATATCCCTGTACACTGTATCTTTCTAATTTTAAACTCAGGTCCCTGTCCGAGCGTCAATGAAACGGTCCGGGTTATGTTAGCCGCGAATCGCGTGTAAGTTCTGTGCCCGAGTAGTTGTTAAAGAAGATATTAGCACACCCGACGAATGTAGTTAATGACCAAGGATCATCCGACACTACGGGTGATGATCAATGGTCTGCGCAATTAAGAGATGCTTCGGGAGGACTCACTATATCACGTCCACATCTATGTATTACCGGCTAAGTCAAGGCAGGGATCCGCAGTCCTGTCCATGAAAGAGAAGACGAAGGGGTGGGAGGTGGATAAAATCAGGTTGAAAAGACTTTAATTAGAGAAAAGAATTATTGATATATTTGTGTATAATGTACAGAAGATCGCAAACTGATATTCAATTTGGAGAGAGGGATAACCCCCCGGATAACCTTTTGAGAGAGTTATGCTCGTTGCATACTAAGTATCCGGACGATTGGTCGGTAGATGAGATCAGCAGTTCATACTATCGGCCTGGTTGCTGCATCAGAGAGCGAACGACTCCTTTAATACCCGGGGTTATCCCTCTCTCGGATGCTTTATACTTGCACGCCATCTACCTGCGCTCATGTCGATTAATACATAGTCGAAGCTAGCCCTGTATGGTCGGTAACTTGCCAATATCGGCAAGTTATCCGTTGCTGCTCTCTTACCTGCCAGGTGGGCCCCCGTTGTAGGAAGTATCCAGATTTTTATCTTGTTGAGACAGTCTCGAAGAAACGTAGAAATCAAGTATGAGTTAAATGACTAGGATTTGATAGTTCGCATAATCGTTGGATTGATAAGAATAAAATTGTATTATTATTGGAAATAATGAGAGCTCAATCTTCGCTTCTACCTGTGAGGTGCAACCACAGTTAACTATCTCTTCATGTAGTTCCTTTATTTATTCAAACAATTATTCACATTAGTTAACATAATATCGGCGGTCAAAAAGAACAAGCAGCTAGTCCAGAAAAAGCTTCGGAAAGCAGCTAGTCAAGACAATCTTTTTCAAAACCAGATTTATTTTTTGAAAAACAAAAAAACCTTGGAGCTAGCTTGAAAAGGAATCATCTCGGCGCACGAGTTAATAACCACCCGCCAAAGACGGCTTAAATGTATCCAATTTTGCAGGAATTGATAGTTTTCTAGTGTGGGAGGCTGCTCACACGTGCCGTAAGGGATGGGGCTCTTTCTACATGCTGTTCTCAATCTGCAATTTAATTGTTTTTTCTTACGATAGAATCTTGCAACGTGATTCTATCACACTTTAGGGCGGTGCACGACATGGAAATTTTGCAAGGTGCTATAGTTATAACCAATTAGTCTTCATCCCTTATTTTAGGGGTAAAAATTAGAAAACAAAGCTTAAAAAAAATTTTTTAAAACGCTGAAAAAATATTCACAGGTGGATTTCGAGTCCTTTTGAACTCGACAACCGTGCTGCAATCATATCCCGTTTGAATTTCTTTGTCCCCGCAACCATATTTTAACCCTTAAATCTTGATACGCTGTTCACCTTTTTCCTTAACCGAGTATATCTTGCTACGAAGACCCTTGAACTCCGTCATGATGTTGCCATTACACTTGTCCTTCATGAGT
>JAZHPH010001063.1:0-14510 GCA_037356405.1 Nasonia oneida | reverse complement strand
TTCGGATGTTATCATGCCGTTCCGGAACTTTTCAGACACCCTGTATACTGAAATAGTATGCTAAGACGCTAGAAATTAATCCTTCGAAGCTATTGTCACGTTTGGTGTATTATACCATTGGTGGTTTGGTAAGGCCGATTAGTAACGAATGGGTTGAAGATTATTTCAAAGTCCTCGGTGCACGACGAGCATTATATAGCTTGGATAATCCGTTGCGACGCGTCGCTACTCTCAGAATCGTTGTAGCTGTGTCTTCGTCTTAAATCCATTTTGAGTGTGGTAGTAAAAGCGATGCCGGTAGTGGCTGCAGCTAAGGCGTCGATTATTTTTCTTCTTTCCACTCTTTACCGGAAATCGGCATGAAAAGGAAGCGTGTCAATTCTACGGATTTTCTCAGATTATCTTTCTTGAACGAAAATGGATAAATGTGGCAACCTACAGTGAAAGACATTATTTTTCATTAATTTGAGCCAGAATAAGATAAAAGATCATAAACTAACAAAACATGATTCGCCTCTAATACATATTGTTAAATGCAAGCAACGGTCGGAAATTTGTATCAGTGTATCCTCTCTTTAAAAAATGACGGGATTTGTTGTGAAGCATTCAATTGATGATTGAATTTTATTACAAAACCTAAAAGTGCGTCAAAACTGTTAGTGCTCAGCTTCAGACGGCAAAATGTTAAATCTTTCTGGAGAATATACATTAATGATGACATCAATCGAATTCGCTAAACGCACTTAGATTTCCTAGTATAATTCAAATAAAAATGGGTATTATAACGGTTCTTTGACTTCGGTTTGATATATATATATATATATATATATATATATATATATATATATATATATATATATATATATTCATTATTAAATGTGAAAGTATACCAAGATGTTGAAAAGAAGGCTCATGATAAGCGTAGGCCATAAAATTGTGAAAAATTAAAGCATGAAACAGTTCCTAGTACGCCCACGCGTTCAACTCGAAAAGAAATCCTCTTGTGTGTGTATATACACACACGCACACACACGCATAAGAAGTATTTTTTGTGTATTTTATTATTTCCTACCTACAGAGCATTACGCTAAACGGGTCTCGACATCGCCATCAAAACAAAAAAAAAACGCACGAGACAAAAGCAAAGAGAAAAGTGGAAGAAAGGAGAAATGAGGGAAGTCGGATGAAAATAGTAGCAGGAGCAAAGTATGTCATCGAATAAAGTAATACAGCTTCTATACAGTAAAGTCAATATCGGTTACATAGTACGAGCAAGCATTCGCGTTGATTGCTCAACCTTACTGACGCCATCTATCACGAAGGCTCAAGGTATAGATGGTATAGCAACTCACCCTCCCGAATACGCGTGCACTAGTTTCGCCTGCTCACTTGCTACTATAGCTTTCTTGTTTGTAGGTCTCTTCTCTTTCTAACTCTCTTTAACTTTCGCTCTCACTTTCTCTCTCTTTTTTGAAGATGAATAGCCTCAGTAGTGATGACGATGGGTGCTCTTGTCTGCGGTATCGAAAACTTTGCGCAGCTTCATTAGATTGGAAAACGTGAGGGAGCCACATACGTGTACATAGATATAGGAAAAGCAGAGCATGAAGGTGCAAATAGGTGCAAGAGAATGGGAATTAAGCAGAAAAGTGCGGCAGCGAAGGCGGTGGTGTTAATGGACTATTAATTTTTATTGGAATTCTTTTGCTTCGTTCTCGCCTTCTTCCACAGACTCAGAGGTTATATATACATATACAGGGGGCCAAGTCCAGTCCAGAAGAGTAAAGCCGCTGCGCGTAGGCGACAGAATGAGCGAGGACGAGAACCAAGGAGGATAAAGAGGATATACCCATGGTCTACCACCACTGCAGCTGCGCGTTCGGCAAATACGAGAAAAAGAATCGCAGAAGCGCTTTCCTCTCGCTCCGCCTACTTTTTCTGAATCTTGCTAAAAGAGAATAGACGGTCCAGAATATAACGAGGATTAGGCACTATAAGAGAAAGAGAGCAGAGAAACAGAGAGAAGAAGAAAAGAAAAAGTAAAAGCTAGAAAGTGGGGGTAGAAATGGCACGACCGAGATTCCACTCGCGTCTTACCACAGGGATATAAGCCAGTCTGCAAAGAGTTATACTTCTGGCTTCGGGAAAAGAAGGCTGCGAACAAGGGAATACGATCGGTATTGAAACTGGAGAGGTCAACTGTCCAAAGTGCATAAAGCGTGCAGGAGACATTTGCTTTTATATTTTATATAAATGATTAACACGGCCAAAAAAATGTATTCGGAGATTGCAGAAGCTTCATTAACTGATTAGTTCGCCCAAGTGCATAGCAGTTCGAATGCGAATGCGCGGTGATGACTGACGATGATATTCGGATCGTGCTTGCGCCATGCGTGTGTGTGAGCACGACTAAAACTACTGATTAAAACTACTTGAGCACTTGCATCTGCTAATAAGTTGTACGCAGCGACAAAAATGCTGTTGAAATTATTAACAATTCCCTAATGTCAAATTTGCTTGCAGTTTTTTGTGAATTACAGTTTGCAAAAGCTTTAATGGATATAGACGTAAAAATGTATTAACTAATTAATACAAATAAAATTCGTTAAGAATTAAAATGATAATAACTAATTGTCCAATCAGGACAAAACAACCTAAAAATACTTTTATTCTCGGAAAATAGTGAAAAAAGGTCGACCAAGCCATTTTCACGCAGTTACGGCTTGTAAACGACTTTTTCTCCTAGAGTAAACAGGATGAAGAATATGGCAAACTCCCACTGCTGTATCCCGACCAAGAGACATCCTAGTTCCCTAATACATCCTCCTTCCGAGGAATCGCGTTTCAACCTCTAATAATTAAGGCTTCCTAACGAGTGTAATGCGTCACGTACGCATCAGGACGTGTATAGTCGCTGCTCCTTCACGTCATTTCTACCCTACGCGCTATCTGGCCTTCAGCATTGCGCCCGTGTATAATAAACCTCGCGCGTTTTTTGCCGCCTTTCCCGAGGCGAAAATCTTGTTCTATTGTAGGTGGCTCTGAATGCGTGGGTGTATGCGTCCGCATGTGTATGTATTTGCGAGTTTACTTTGCAATGCTCGTCACTTTCCGGAAACGAGGAAAGACCGAAAATGGAAAAGGCGCTATATGAGTCAACCTCGCAAATGAAGTATAGAGCAAAGAAAGGTACCTAGTCACTGAGGCATGATTTCCGTCGTAGATGTAACACAATTTATGTAGGTAGCTAACTGTCAAATTCAAAACTTTCTTTTGAATACTCTTATCTTAAACTCAGAGGTTATGTTTAAAGATACATCTTTGTTCACTTTAAGATTATTAAATGCATGAAACCTTTCATCGTAAATTATATGATTATAAATAAAAGAGGACGCATTTGCCAGCCGTTTATGAAGTGGATTATGAATGAATTTTTATCTTCAAAAAGTAACTTGTATGAGTTTTCCGGATTTTTTTCCTATCGAAAAAGTCATGACTGAATATGTTAAAGTCAAAATAAGAATCTCTTGTGATTGGCTAATATGATGCGCGTGAGTTTAAGTCAGAAAGTTTAAACGTCTTAAGAAAGGAAAAAAGAGCTACATATATTTCGTTCCTAAACTCTCTGGCTCACTCTAGCTTCCCAAACAACGCTGAAAACTATATGAAGTAGGTAGAGGTAGGAATTAAATGTAGCACTTTTTCTTTGACTCAGCGACGATAAATTATGTTAGGGTGTGTTCAAGAGTATTTATTCGTGTAATGTAAATACGTATTCTTCAAAAAACTTTCTCACAATTTTTTAACTACTATATTATTTCTGTTTATAATGTACACAGAGAAAGCTAATAAATAAGGGGATGATAACAGCTTGGTAACACATTTAGTGCATGGGACACATATTTGAAAGTTATACTTATTGTAACTCTATGCATATACATACCAAGTGATTATCACTTATAAAGTACATAAGCCCGGTCGATAGAGAGAAAGACATTCAGGAACCAAGCCAGCGTGTAATGTATACGCACTGTGACCTGTCCAAACTAAAGATCGTATACCATCAACACTTTGACCTGACTTTGCCCTTTGTGCGTAATTCTTCTTATTCTCTCGCCATGAACTCACCTTGCTCAAACTCGTTCTTGCTTTGCATATCTTCGACCTATCGTCGTCGCGCTGTGACTCTCCAACCCGCCTTTCTCTCGTTCCGTCTGTCGATTTATTTATGGGATACGTTAGATTTGCATGCGCTTAGGAGCCGTTGCAAAGCTTGAGTGCTCAACAAATATAATCTAAAGATTTTCGGAATAATTGAGAGTAATATAATAAGGAGGTAATGGTACAGTCGAAGGACAAAATAAGTTTAAATGATTTTTGACTCGATCCCGTTTTTTAAGATGTTATCTACTGGACCCTATATTTAATTTAACTACAACCCCCACAACATTATTAATTGCAGAAGTATACAAATTATTTAAACATAGGTATTTTGTCTTCTGAATTTTTCTAATTCATCAAAACTTAAGATACATCTGAAAATAAAAAGGTCAAGGTTACTGTGTGTGAAATTTTTTCTAGATGAAAAATAAAAATTGTGTAGTGTGTGTGTATACACGTTTTATTTAACACACCGGGCGTCAGACATAAGGATATACCTTGTAATCGTATTTAATTCCAACATTAATCAATAAGCACATATATGTATTATATGTGATAAAAAGCTGATTCTTCCTGCGAAACCTCTTGTTTTCGTACTACCTCTTTACTTCAGTAGTTTATTGGAGTAGTGCAATGTTTTTTTTTTAAAGTTTGTACATAATAATTCTTGCTAACTTTATAAAACATTCAATGCTCATAATATGCAGTAATAATAAATGACCGTACAAAACTAAGTCAAAAGATCAAAAGAGAAGGGCTTTTTATTGGCCCAAGGTACTGGTGTCGACCTCTAACGGTCATAATGAACACTTCATACTACAATAAAAGTGTATGTTATCGACTGCGATAACATATGTAGTAGTTTGCTAAGTAAAAATTAAAATAGGTTTTTATAACATTTATTTTATTGTATTTCATATCATTGTATTATATGTATTATATCATTGTATTATTTGTTTTGAGCGTATCGAACACGTAAATGTTACATATTAATCTTTCAGAAATGCGATACACTCATTTTATGGCGATAATTCCAAGAAAAGGCGTATTTTTGAGAACATAATTTATGAGAAAAAAATAACTTAATAATTCTGACCGATCAAAAAACAGTTGTCAATGTGCCCATATCAATGCAGTTATTTATTACATATATCAATATCAAGTTTAAATACATTATCCATCATCCGCCTATTTTAACGACGATATCATAAAGATTGCAGCGGTTTGCGCTATGATTTTTTCTTATGCGCACATATCAACGACTTCAAAAACTCCTAATCAGACATTTTAATTAAGAGTTTTGTATTAAAATAAAGAAATAAGTATGATTACTAAACAGCTATCAACACTCGTCAATGAACTTTTTTCTTTCTTGTTTTTACAGTTTCCCATTATGCAAATACCACTTAAATTTACTGTTTCCCGCCAGATTACATATTGATGCACGAGACACTACATACGCTGGGCCAAAAAAGAGCCTTGAAAGATACAGAAAAAAACACATGTCTCCATTACACTTATTGACTCAAGTGAAAATTTCGATGGAAGACTGTGTATTAAATGTCGATCATCGTAAAAGAACATCGTTACATTCATTTTTTATCGTCGATTTTTGCACATTAAGAAACAAGAAAACTTAAAAACAATCTCATTACTAAATCGAATTGATTTTACACGATGAATTAAATATGATGATTTAGCTCATATAAAGGGTTTTATAAAATAGTATATTACGATACATGTAAACTGATGGGCTGCTTAGTACACGAGTATCGTATTAGTACATTACGACACATGTGACCTAAGTAGCACTTTTATGCACGGCGTGAGGTTAGCGGGCCCAAGCGTAGCGAGGGTCATAATTACGCCCTGCAGAAGTGTTACTTAGGTCACAAGTATCGTATAGAATTTTTATACCACTTATATTGTAATATACTATTCTAACAAAATTGAAAAATACGGGCTTGAATTATGTTAACTATAGATGCATAACTAGCAATTAATCCATGCGATATATGGTGGCATTATTTAGCAACGGAAGCGAAAACGCGATGTGTTGAACTAGAAAGAATTACTTTGAAAATGCGTGTCAGTACAGAAAATGGGAAAAATACTATTCAACAAAACAATTAAGCCTCTAAGTCGTTATTACTGGATTAAAACGGCAAATCTTAAAAATCATCATATTTCGCTGTAAGAATGCAAATTTCAGCTTTACGCGGCTGTCTTTGACACCGAAATATCCTACAATTTATTAGAGATAATCTCTCTCATAAATCATTCGGTACATATTACTCAAATCAGCGCAAGAATTCTAGTATGAGTGTCTTAGAATTCCTGTATTCTAGCATTTTTCAAGGTTCATTAAACTCTCAATAATTGTGGTATGAAAGTCTGCGAGTTTAGCTGAAAGTATAACCTTGATTCTAAATTTCATCATAAAATTTTATACAGTGTTCACTACTAAGCAGACGTATTTCAATAAGCTGCACGTTAGAATAGGCTTCGCGAATAATGCAGTTCGAAGCTGGCGCAACGCTGTGTGACTGTCTTCTTCCCCAACTTCTTGTTCTTGGTCGCCGTGCTCGCAGTGCCATTTTGATGACCCGCGCAGGTCAATACGCCTATCTAATTGGATTGCTTAGCAATTCAAAATTGCCCCGAGCGCAAAGACCGTCACACGGCTCACGCGCCAGGCGCAAGCCGGAGTTTTGTCACGCAGGATGCAAGCAGCTGTTTTGAAAATTATCATCGATGGGTATTTATCTATGCAAATTTAACCCTCATTGATTTTCCCATGTAAACAAATTTGAAATTTGAAATGTCAATTGCGAATTACGAGTATTATTTTGCCAACATGTTATAGGAGTAGCGAAAAGCAAGAAAGTCCCTGTAACTTGACTAATTCAAATACGCACATCTTTTTAAATTCGTATCCTGGACATATTAGATATATCGCACTGCAATCTGTAAGATGCAGATATTTCGATAGAAACTCTCGGAGACTGCGCTTATGCCTATAATTTATGTAAAGTAGATTTTAATAAATGTAACATGTTGCTGTAAGAAGTCAATAAAAAAACTCATAGCGCAATCCGGTTCCTATATACAAGACCTTCAAAGAGTTAACTTATCATCTTCGAATTTCGCCTGATGTGCACAAATTTTTGTGACATGTTCAAGCTGTTGACATTTTTTTCAGGTTCAAAGCAAAAAAGTGTCGGTTATAAAATAGTATTGTTAAATTTCTGGCTGCGCAGAAAGTAAATATCTTAAATTGAAAAAACGACTTTACATGGACTCGGCATTTTATCCTCACAGTTACGAGAATATAACTGTAAGCGCTACCTCTGATTAGTTTCACCTTCCATTTTGGCCGATCATCTCCAGCCTGGCGTAGCAAGAGTCAAACTCTGTTCGATCATAGTTGGCAAAGCACCTGGATCCAATGCCGAGATGAAGCCAACCGATGCCGAGAAGGAAAAACACATAAAAAAAGCAGTCATGGAGGGTCCGTAAAATTTAACGTTCGCTGTATTAAACACGCGAATAATACAACACTTTATGCGATCGGCAATTTGAACATTTGAGAACCAATTGAACGTCGAAGCTCTGAGCCGATGACTTTGGCGTAACCATACGTGAAAGTGTATTATATAGACGCGGGAAGAAAAAATAAGACGATGTATAGCATTCGTCAATCCCAGGCTCCTCATCTTTTTTCTCCCTTAGCAGCTCCAATTCTCGGTCGATCTTTTTATCGCGCCAGTCTCGTCAGATTTTTTGCACTTCTTTTTTTGCGCTCCGTTCTGCTCGTTCGTGCACAGACCTCTTGTGGGTATGTGTATGTGCAGCCCGGAAGAGCGAGTGATGGCGTGTCTGTATTTATGTGTACATGTATGTGGATATAAGTAAGTGTGCGCTGTTGGCTCTTCTCGTCGGGACGAACATATACATATACATATACATGTATACACAAGGCGCAGCATTACGAGAGAGCAGCTAGCCGATCGTGTGCGCGCGACCGGCGTCGACGTCGAGTCAGAAAACTAGTTTACGCGCGCTCCGACTCATAGGCGGACGCGTGCACGCGCTGAGTGATCGACGCGGCGTAAGAGCGCCGCTCTTCAATTCCTCATGATTAACGATCTTCTGAATTGTTTTTGGCGATACGTCAGTCGTTTGAATTAGCGATGAAACAAGCAGTGGCAAGGTGTTGATTGTGCGAGAGGTAGTGTATGTATTATATACGATAGTGGAGCAGTGCAGCAAGGATGGTGTCGTCGGCGGAGGGAAGCTTCGCACCAGTGTTTTTGTGATTCAGGTGATTCAGATCGCCGTGGCATCGTTTAGCTTATGAGATTTGAGAATTTCACAGCACTGGTAGAAATTTTGTTCGGTGTTCACCAGTCGCTGGCCAATCCTGTCGAAATAGAGCAGTGGCTCTATTTCGTGGCCAGTACTAACCAATAACTGGTCAATACTGCTTATGTTTCTACCAGAGAGTTTGTTCCCGCAAACCGTGTTGTGTAAAGATGCACTGAGAAAATGGAAATCCCGAGAGCCGGAGTTTTCGTTCATTTGAATATTTTGTATTGTCCGACTACGATCGCATACACCGGTAATCATTTCACCTGCCGAATGGGCATTTCGATTGTCGTAACATACTATGCCGTGCATCAATCAATAAATGCCGAAAAAGAAAATAAATTTGTGGAGATTTTCGCAATGGTACTCGAACTTGTGAGAGCTCATTTCGTGGATTCACTGAGTATACCAACAAGTGTTTTATTCATTATCGCGCATCTGTCTATTGAATTTACTTATCTGACTTTTATTAAATATTTCAAAGTACGTATTATATACGCTTCGCACGTGTGGTACAAGCCGTGAACAATAAAAATGTTTTATCTCCGAAATTGTCTCTTTTATCAGCTGTACATTTACAGCAGAGACATGCCAGTATGCAATCGAGGGTGTTATCGAAAAACCGATTTCAAATAGGTTTCTATCTTTCATCGTGGCTAGAACATAAATTTTAAACGCGTTCGGCATGCTATTACTAGCGTATATTCGAAGCTTGTTTGCGATATTCTCGATAATCATTGATTATTCACGCTTTTAATTATCTGCGGAGGATATTTCCAGTGATAACGGAAAAAACTTCTGGTTTTATAATTGAAAGATTCATGATAGCCTTTTTTGACGTCCACTGGCATGTACACTAAAAAAAATCTACTCTAATACGAAGTCCTCAATCTCTGTAATACATAACCATTGTCCTACAGTTATTCGGTTTGATGTTGGATTGTACACGAAAAAAAGCCGTTCGAATAATACCCGACTTTTAATCAATTGCGTCAAATGTACGCTCGACTGTTCCGACGACGCAAAACAATATTTCAATAGGCGATTCGAGGTACTAAGCGTCCCGCTAGAGACACAAAAGAAATTTCTTCTTAATACATCAGGCGAGTAGACCCGACGAGTCATTCATATATCAGGCTTATTCGCATTATACACTGCGTACAACGCGCAGATCATTTCGTAAAAATAAAAAACAATGACCAAAAAATACTCTCAGAAGATCACGCTGCTTATGCCATCGATGTAGAAAAAAAAGAGATTCATCCTTGTGGCTATATGGCTCTAGGATCCCAAGGCACGGCACTCGGAAGACGCCGCAGACGACGTGAGAAATGCATTATTCTCTCCGCTGTTTTTCGCGCTACACTCGCACGTGCTGTATGTAAGCCGGGGGTTTTCGACGTTGGTTATAGTAGGTACACAGAGGAAACCGTCGCCCCTAATCCTCGTGAGTTTTCTAGCTCGCGCTAGTCGTAAACCGATAACATGGCCACTCGTGGGCGCACACGGGCGCCAGATTACAAGCCGCCATGCCTACTAGAGTGTATATACGAGTCGCGGGTGCGTTACAAATGAACCCCGACACGGAAAGAAGAAGAAAGAGAGAGAGAGAGAGAGAGAGAGAGAGAGCTGGATTCCGTGCTTGCAACCGTCCTGTTGGCCGCGCGATGCCGTCGCGAGTTATAAATCAATCTCTCGGAAGTGATTATTAATGAGCGTCAAGGAGATACTCGAGCTGTTGCTACTGCTGCCGCTGCAACTCACAGCGCCTGATCGCCTCTTTTTCGTCTTCTCACTCGCTGCTTCTCTCTGATGCTCTCTGGCTCCTCCTGCTGCAGTTCCGTCTCTTCTTTTTCGTCCTCTTGCGCGCTGGCCTCGGCCCTTTTTCTCTCCCGCGCGCCTTATTCATCCCTCGCCGTGCTGTCCCTTTTCGTAGCGCCGTTTCGCTTAGTTGGCTCTTGGCTCCGAGGTCCTGGTCCCTCCCAACGGCGGGCTGCAGTCGGCGATCGGTCCGCCCTGTTCACACGCCCGACAAATCCAACAAGATTAGCCATTCATCCGCAGTGATCCACGAGTGGCGCTCGTGAGCAGTTATTTTTACCTGCGAGCTCGACTTCAAATACACTGTACGGCTGCTCCTCGGATCCGTTGTTCTTCTCTTTCTCTCTTCTTCGCTCGTGCATTTCTTTGCAAAGCCCACGCGGAGTTATTAATATATCGCGGTCCAGGAAGAGTGCAATCCTGTGGTCGGCTCTCGCTCGGATACTTTCGTTTTCGTTGGTCGCGATGTGGTCTTAGGACCCGAATCCAGTGTGGCCAAAAGGCGCGATGCTACCTACGACCATTTCGCCGTCATCGGAAACTCGCTTGCGTTTATAGATTTTTCATTTCGTTGATCGACGCTGTGTAGTAGTGCTGCGGTTCGATGTAACATCATACGTTCGCGTGCATGGGCCACTTTCTTGCGAAGGATCGACTCCACAAGTATTGCGGGCGGCTTATGCGCAGTGTAGTTTGTGAAACAAGTGAAAGGTCCATTAAAAGCGCATAAAAATGTTTACGGTATCACGGCGTGGCTGCTTCTTCTTTTTTCGCGCTCACTCGAGCAAATATAACAGCTTTTTAATTCCTTATTCCAATTAGATTGAATCTCGCACTTGCCGAAAATGAACATAAAAGACCTGAATTGTTTATTATATTTACATTCAAGTATCCGAATGTGACTGACAACCAGTTCACGCCAGAAAATCTCTTTAAATTGAATTCGCGTTTTATTGTTTGATTCCGTCCATTTACTCAGTGCATTGTTGTAATGTTAAATCTTGCGGCTGCTCGATTTCCAGCCTAAGAAGCCTCGTTTATTCTTGACAGATTCGACGTCTCAGCATCACAGACATTTTCTAGTTTGACAAAACTCAATGAATATGTCGTATACAAACATTCCAGACAAAGATGAATAAACAGTGTGGAACAAAGCTGGTGATCGGTAGCAGCAGAAGCAACTTATACAGCAGCATCAGTGTTAGCGGTAGTCGTCGGATTCGAAACAAATGTAGAGGCGGCGATAACCGATCTGAAAATTTCGAATCATTTGGCTTGTGATAAGCCAGAGAATCAGCACGCAGATATGCCCTTTGTACTACTGTCTTAAATCCTCGCGCGCTGCGCATCCTAAGGAAAGAAGACACGTACCCAAGTCGCGCGAGGAGCTGTAACACTGGGAGTGCCGCACGTATTTATAAATAATCGCAGTGCCAGGTGATTAAGAGTGGATACCGTACCGAATGGACGTTGAAAGATTGCACGCAGTTGCATGCTAACGTACTCTTCAGAAGAGGATTGCAGCTCGGGGTATTATCATGGAGGAGTCAGCGACGTCGATGATCGCCGCCCCGGCTGAGGACTGGCGTGACGAGAGCCTCGCTGTCTGGGAGGTAATTGTGCTCGTCTTGATTCTCACCACTACCCTCATGGGTAACGTACTTGTACTTTTCGCCATTTACCTGAAGAGATGCAGAGGCAGGAGACAGAGACTCACAAGGATGCATTTCTTCGTGATGCATTTAAGTGTCGCCGATTTGATCACGGGATTGCTGAACGTGTTACCCCAATTGGCCTGGGATGTAACCTTTAGGTATGTGTATGCGCATGATTTACAAATAATCAAGTTCAAAAAGCTATTTGAATCGCTCAGAAAAAAATTGAACTTTACCAATGCCAAGTATATAAGCAACAATTTTTCCTTCTTGACCGCGTAAATCAAAAATAAGTGTTTTATCATTATAGCATACGTCAAGTTGTTATGATCAATCACATAAAAATGCTTGTTGTTTTGATTGTTGGTTGCAAACTGTGACTATAAAGTAGCTTCTTGTAGGCAGAATAAGATTGATTATTTAAATAACCGCAATCATAGTTAGCTAACGATACGGCCATGGCTTTGACGCCTTGCAACTTAACCGATTTCCTTGATTCAAAAGATATCTTGTTAGTCATAGTGATTTTCATGTCATCTACAACTATTTATAAAATGAATTATCAATACCGTTTTTTGAAAAAGTTTTTCTACCGAATATCAAGACGTTTTTAACAGACCGATTGGTACTTTGATGTAACTTGTAATTTGCATTGTTGAACGCATAAAAGTAATTTTTTGTCACTCTTGCTCGTCGAATACTTTCACATAGCTAAACAGCTTCGCTAAATGGAAAATTGTATATTACTCCATGAGGTTGGGGCATAAACGTTGTGGATAGATAAAAAAAACGCAACATCTCTCGCAGTTCCCTCACAGTAGAATCTACCCTGGTAGAATCGGTAACCCACTTAATGGGTTAATGGCCATTTTTTGGCATAGAATCTAAGAAGTGTACAGTTTTCTTTGCCATTTTTAACGCTAAATGTAGCGCTTTTAACATACTTAATGGTCAGTTCTTGGATTCAATCTGGGAACCTTGTTTTTAAGTACAAACTGCCTATTATAGTTGGTCGAGTAACCCAACTGAGTTACACGTGACATTATCGCGGTTTGAGGTTAGAATTGGAAAAAGGTGACTAGCGGACTTGGATTTGAATTTTTTGTTTAGAGAAAAGTATCGAATAATTACTTATTTGAATTATAAACAATTCTGTTTGACCGGTGACTTGAACCCACACCCTGTACGAGGCCAAATAAGTAAGGTTTCGCCTTAGCCGACTGAGCCACATACGCATTCCCCCCACGCAAGCCCTATACGAGCTCTGGCATATGTTTAAATTATTAAAATTATTCAATCTACGCCTAAATATTAATAATTTTGTATCTTATATCCAAAAAAACTAATTTATTTATTGATACTTTTATGAAATATATTTCTCACCCATAAAAAACACATAAGATATCGCTATTTTCGGAAAATTTTGAATGTTTAGTTTTTTTACATTTTACTTAGCCATTTTTTGCCTTTACGACCATTTGAAATCGACGCTTCTCTACCAGGGTACATAACCTCTGCATACTGATTTTGCCACAGAAAAACTTTATGTTATGCGGCACTTTATCATCATACTCGTAAAAAAGTAGTGTGCGCAACTATTGCTCCATACACTCCATACACTATAACATATTGTTTTCCGCTGTTTATACCAACCAATTAATTTAGTTATAAAAAGTTTTTTCCAAGAAAAAAGGATTCCGTTTTTTGTTTTTATATCTGTAAAAAGTTAAGCAAAATAAGATATACATTGTTTGTGTTTTATAATAAATATGTCAAGGTATCATGAGTTTTTACAATGCGTATCAGATAAAAATCTGAAAAATTGTTGCTAACGTCAGTTGAGGAAAATTCGGTTGAATAAGGCAAAAAATAATTATTGTTTAAAAATCAAATTAGACGAATAAAAAACTGATAGGTTTCAGGGTGGTCCGATACTCTGTAAATTAGTCAAATTTTGTCAACCACTAGGCTCATACTTGAGTTCGTACGTGCTCATAGCAACGGCCGTTGACAGATATCATGCAATTTGCTATCCACTAAGCTACTGTAGAACAACGTCACGCCGATCGAGAATTACAGTTTACGTAGCATGGCTGCTCGCTCTTCTCTTTTGTTTACCGCAGGTATGTCTCATAATAATAATAATAAATATATCTTGCTGATCATATACATACATCATTACGAAACAAAAAAAAAGTAATGAAATTTATTACTTAGGTATTTATCTTCTCATATCAAGAGATTTCCGCAGGTGTTTGGGACTGTTGGGCGACATTTACCGTACCGTACGGAGAAAGAGCCTATGTTACCTGGTTTGTTAACTTTTATTTTGAATGATTACTATTGATTGCCGTGTCATATATTAAGCTTTAGGCTGTAGGCTGTCTGTGTAAGTCAGTTTGTCTAGAAGGTTGAATGAAGTAGGCGCATGAAATAACAAAGGCCATTTACATTTTGCTTGAATATAGATACATATCGCATGTGCGTAGATTAATTGATTTATAT
>JAZHPH010001062.1:0-14492 GCA_037356405.1 Nasonia oneida | reverse complement strand
AAAGAGAGAGAGAGAGAGAGAGAGAGAGAGAGAGAGAGAGAGAGAGAGAAAGCCGCGGGTGTGTGAGAAAGAGTGAGCGAGACGAGAGAGCGGTGTGTGGTGCGGGCGCACACCTCGACGTTATCCACGCGAGGCATCAGGCCAGCGTGCGCGGGAGCGAGAAAGAGAGAGAAAGGCACAGCGCAGAAAACCGGGAGAGTGTGTGAGTGAGAGAGCGAGAGAGAGAGAGGCATCGGGGCGTACGAGAAATCCTCGCTGCTCGGTAGCAGCAGGTCGGGCTTGCTGTCAACGCGAGGCAAAGCATGTGCCCGCGAGCTCCGAGAAGAGCGAGAGCGAGAGAGAGTGAGAGATAAGTAGAGAGGGGGAAAGCAGATCGCTACGCCGGCGTCGGTTCAGGCATCGCCGTGCCGGGACCGCTGGCGCGAGCTATTGGTGAGCGCGCAGCTACGTGTGTGCGTGCCCGAGAGTAGAGAGAGGGGACCGCGTCGGTTCGGCCGACGACGCCGCGGTAAGCGCGCGGCGCTCGCGATTATACGTACGGGAGAGAGAGAGAGAGAGAGGGAGAGATACAGCGCGCCGGCCGCGTAGCTACTCAAGCGGGTTGCGCCGAACCGGAATACGAGTGTGTGAGGGAGAGAGAGAGAGAGCAGACGGGTCAGACTGCGCGACGACAGAGGCGAGAGCTCCGAGGCGCGCGCGTGTATATAAGAGTAGAGGTGTGACGGCGAGCTCTGCATAGCTACTGTGCGTGGGCGGCTACGGCCACCACGTTGTAGGGAAGGGTTGGGCCAAATATACGTGCAATACAACTTAATAACGTGTGTGATTACTTCTTCCTCCTTTCCCCACGTTCTCCCAAACGTCGGCGATTACGCTCAATCCCGCGATTAACGAAAAATCTTGGCGCGTAAGAGGCGTTAAATGTTGCACACCTGTGCTGGGAGGCACAGCGCCGCAATTGGCATCCCTTGTGGAGAATTTCTTGATCGCCGAGGTGGAGCGGAGGAGAAATTGGGAGCGTAGAGAGCGTGCGTGAAAGTAAAAGAAAAAACGCGATGAATCGAGCGACAAGTAACGAAACACATGCAGCCGTAATGTAACGGCTGATGCATAGCTCGCGCGATGAAATTTAAAATTGGCCGGTTGTCAGTGTACGAATACGATGAAGAGCTCGAGGCCAGAGGTTTTGGCTTGCGTGGCTCTGCTAAGGTTCGTCGCGACCGATTATTACGCGCGTATATTTCGGAAGTCAATCCGACTTTAGACGGAGTACCGTGGTATGAGTGGGATATCGGAGGCGAGAGAGTTGCAATATCCAACGAGGAAATGGAGCGGCGTATTTTAGGAGAAATTCCACTAAAGAGGGGAAAGAGGAGAAGGGTGAACGATGACAACCAGGTGAGGTTGATCAATCCACGTTCTAGCGAAAGCGAGGACGGAGGAGACGATCACCAAAGCGGTGTCAATTTAAACGTGCCACCGAGTACGGCAGTGGCGACTGTTTGAGAACCGCATGCCAGTGAAACACCCGGGAGCGTGGTAGTATTTCTCGGCTCGAATAGTACGAGGTATAGGCGAATCACCTATTGCCCGACCGGGAATCAGAGAAATTCCGAGCAGGGTTCCTGTCGCCGAAAGTCGACCTCCGCTAGGAAGAGAGCGGTGGTATACACCATCGACCACTCTAGTGGGAGGAAATGTTTCGGCGACAGCCAACTGTAACGAGCAGAGAAATGAGGAAAGCTCGTCAGTAAGCTCAAGAGCGGGAAGAAGTTCGGCTGATAGCGAAAGAGAGAGTGAGAATCGGTATCGGGAAACGAACGAACGCCTGAATGACCGCGTGACTCGTATAGGGGAACTTCACGCGAACGGAATGACCTACGAGCAAGCCAGAGAGAGGGCTCTTGAAGAGGAGATCGAACTTGAGGGACATCGCGTTTTTAATCAGGCGATGAATGAGTTCGATATCGAGGTAGAGGAAGAAGAAGTGCAACGACAGCATCAACACAATCTCCAACAAGTGCGTGAAGAAGCATGGAACAAGGCGCGCCAAGTGAATCGCCAACAAAACAGTTTGCGTACAGAGGAAGAGATGAGACCGGAAAGTCTTCGGCGAACCTCTACGCAGGCTATAAAACAGCCAACATTGCGGTGTCAGAGGTGGGGGAAAGAAAGAATTGCGGAGCCCGTTAGTCAGTCAGAGAATCAGAGAGAAGAGAGAAAACTGTTCTTCGACAGAACGAGGCCAACCGACAGGAGTTCGGAGAGTCAGTCGGATGTCCCTCACACGAGCGAGAATCGCGCGAAGAGCCCCTGAGAAGCGAGCTGGGACAGGGAGGAAGGAGAGAGAGTGCCGCGAGAGTACAAAGTCCAAGAGGAAGTTTGAGTCTATTGAGCGGCAGAGACAGCGAATTCGAGCATAGCTCGAATCATGCGTCGACGGGAAGTCTCTCGGTGAGAGGCTCTCAGAATGAGAGGATGGATAGCGCCCGAGATATCACCAAAAAACTCAAGGACTGGGGTTTCCAGTTTTCCGGCGAAGGCCGAAACGAGGACCCAGAAGAGTTTTTGGAGAGGTTAAGTGATTGCCGAAGAGGTACTCGAGCTTCGGATATCGATTGGATAAACGTCTTGCCTTGTATTTTCCAGGGCGAGGCGGGCCGTTGGTTCCGAGCCAAGAGAGAAAATTCAGACGTGGACGGAGTTTTATCGAGAATTCAGGCACCGCTACGTCACTGAATATAACAGGGAAGATTTAATGGAGGATTTGAGGAGGAGGACGTAACACAAAGGTGAGAAAATCACAACGTTTCTCGCCAAATTTGAGTACATTGTGTCACGCTTCCATCGACCCCCATCCAAAAGAGAATTGTTGCAGATAGCGTATCGAAATATTCTACCCGAGTATCGGAAGGCTATCGGTGATAAGCTCATTGATAGCTTGGAAGATCTCGAGAAGTATGGTCGCCGGTGGGAGAAGCAGCGAGACTTGGACAGTCGATATGCTCCGCCATTGCCAGCCGAGAAGATGCACGTTCCCGGCGCGGCATATACAGGAGGGGTGACTAAGCCCAAGGTCGCTGCAGTCGAGACGGTAGAAAAGGAGAAAGAAAATGAGGAGAAACAGAAGAAGGGCAAGAAGTTGAAAGCTAAGAAAGCTACGACTTCAGTATCCGCTTCTGAGTCGGAAAAAGTCGCGAGTACAAGCACTAACGTCGGCTGTGGTAATAAATCAAAGCCGACGGGAAAAGATGCTGCATCGAGCCAGGATTCGGGCAATAAACAGAAGGGTGGAGGAAATCAGCCACGCGCCGGAGGGAATCCAGCGGCGGGGGCGGGTAAATCGCCCTTAGGACCGACCAACGTGAGCGCTGGAGAGTTTCTCGGTGCATGCTTCACGTGTCACCGTGTAGGTCATCGCGCATCACAGTGTCCCGAAGTAGTCTGCTATAGATGTAGAGAGAAGGGGCATACCTCGAGGAACTGCACAACCCCTCCGACGGCGCATGCGAATTCGACTCCTGCACCATGGATTACGGATACCCCTAAGACCCATTGTCAGTGGTGCGGACGAGAAGGCGTCACTTTACTCTCGTGCCCCGACTGTTGTGTGATAACTACAGCTCTGGGATACTTGAAGTTGGGGGCCCAGAAATAAAGAAACCGGCGCCCCCAGAACAAGAAAGAACGGGGGGAAAGGAGACTAGAGGAGTTACGTTCGCTCAGCCACTCGTAAAACTCGACGAAACCGAGAGGAAACATGAGGAAGAAGCGCACCGGTTTGCCGAGTTGAGAAAGGTTGAGGAGAAGGCCACGAAATTACTGAGTGAAAACGAGAAGGGAGAGAGGAGTAGGTGGGACCTGACCATAGTCCAATTAGACATTAGAGGCTGCCAATGGTTCAAACCATTAGGAGTAGACAAAGAGAGCGAGAGACGGAACGCTGTGAGGAGCGAAAAACTTCAAAGCTCGTCGAAACCGCTCTTAGTACCAGGCATTAGTACAAAGGAAAGTGCGTATGAGGGAGAGGTGGTAGCTGGAGCAAACACGGAAAATAGAAATTTCCTATCAGTGAGCCTAGGCGAGCATGTCTATCAAGCACTGCTCGATCCTGGGGCAACTCTATCGTTGATTGGCCCAGAAATCGCCGAGAGATTTCGGGAGCGGTTAACGAAGAGCACGACTAAGCTCCGCACAGCCACGGGGCACATTCACTCATTGCTTGGAGAATTAGAGATGATACTCAATATTGGAGGCAAAGAACAAGCTATATCTTTCAAAGCCGCACCGTCGCTCGAACAACCAATGATCCTCGGAATCGATTTTTGTAAAAAGTTCGATTGCAACGTGCGACTGGGAAGAGGTTTGTGGCGTACGGAAGAGGGCGAATGGCGACCATTTGCTGATACAAACAACAAAGAGGAAGCTACCGTGTACGCGGAGTGTGCCGGCCTGTCGACTATCACGGACGAGGAGCGTGCGGAGGTGAGAGAGCTAGTAGAAGGGATCCTTAGAGACCAAGGCTCATCGATAGGGCTCACGCATCTCACGGAGCACCATATCGAGCTGATGGATTTCACTCCGATTCGGCATAAGCCTCGGCGTGAATCTCCAGCAAAACAGCAAGCCGCGGTCGAGGAAGTTGAGAGATTGTTCCTTGAAGGAATCATAGAGAGATCGGCGAGCGACTATACGAGCGCATCTGTCATGATCCGCAAAGCCGACGGAACATGGAGGTTTTGCGTCGATTATCGAGACCTGAATCGAGTCACTATTAAGGATGAGCATCCAATCCCTAATATGGACTCGATTACAGATAGGCTACGCAGTGTTCGTTATCTATCAAAGATCGACCTGAAGCAATCCTATTATCAGATCCCGTTGTCGCCAGAGAGCAGGAAGTATACAGCTTTTTCTGTGCCGGGCTCAGGCCTGTGGTAGTTTAAGCGTATGCCATTCAGTCTGTGTAACGCGCCCAGGACCCAATAGAGACTAATTGATGCTTTGTTTTGGGCCTGCGTGCGAGCCAGCAGTGTTCGCCTACCTCGACGACCTGGTGATCGCCACGGAGACTTTCGAAGAGCACCTAGAGTGGCTCGAGTTTGTCCTGAAGCGACTCACGGGCGCGGGGTTAGTCGTGAATGAGGAGAAGTGCGAATTCTGTTGTTCGCAGATCAGGTGGCTGGGTTTCTTACTGGACAAGGAGGGACTACGTCCTGATCCCGAAAGGGTAGAGCCAGGTTGCCAACCAAGACTGCCAACGCCAGCAACGTCGTCGACGCCCCTGCAGGTTTCAGGGGCGGGGATAACCAGCCTGAGGATCGGCGCAACCACACCAAGGCTGCGCCTGCGCCAATCCACAGCTGGTCTGATGACGACGCCAGCGAGCGTCAGACCAGCTGGAAACAGATGGAAATCGATCCGCCAGCATCCGCTGCAACCCCGGAGAATGACATGAGCCGGGAGGAGGCTGTAGCAGCGAGGAACGCACGACGCAACGCAGCCAGAGCCGCCCGGAGAAGAGAAGCGTGGCGTATCCAGAGAGAAGAGAGAGAGAGAGGAGACCGACGCCTGCCTACCAGCCCGAGACCAACCAGTCCCTGTGGCGAGGACAGCGGCCAACGGCTCCGACGAGAGAGGTAGAGAGAGAGAGAGAGAGAGAGAGAGAGAGAGAGAGAGAAGAGACGCGAGGAACGTTATCGAAGATCGTTCGGCGGATCGAACACTGAGTCGCTCCTCTAACAGCAGGACCTTGCCCGTAAAGGAAAAGGGAGCGTGGTTCGGAGGACTCCGACCGATTCCGACAAACCCGACGATCGACCCGGCCCCGTACAGTTGTTTTAACTGTTGGCAGCCGGACCATGGTGTTACTACGTGTAATAAGGGGATCACCCGTGACTTCTGCGGCAATTGCGGAAGACACGGAGTCCAGGTGGCCAGCTGCCCGCGATGCGCCGAGGCCTTTCGGAGCCGCCAGTAGCGAGGAGGAGGCTACGTTCCCATCGAAACGGCCAGTAGCGTCGACATCGCCGAAGAGAGCTGGGACGAACCCGATGACCGGCAGCGAGAGGAGCCGGAGAGACGGGACCATCGCCAGCGAGAAGAGCGAGAGACCCGCGAGCGTCAAGAGAGAGAAGAGAGAGAGAGAGGAACGAGAAGCGGACGATCGCCGCATACGAGAAGAAAGGCAGCAGCAGGAAGCGAGGTATCGGAACGAGGTCGAAGAGCTGGTAACACAAGAGCTATATCAACAGCTATACCAACAGCAGGAGAGGGAGCGTCTCCGCTATCTCCGCCCAGAAGAAGACACCAGGAATCGCCAGATCCACGTAGTCAGGGAGGTCCCTAACTATAGCCAGCAAGAGGAGAGAAACATCCTCCTTCAAATCTTGCGAGGCTTAGAAGGAGTATCACCTGAGACGAGAGAGCTCGTCCTTCGGCGCATTTACAGAGGACGTACGAGGATGGAGCAGAATAGAGAGAGAGAGGAGAGAGAAGAGAGCCACGAGAGAGACAGAGGGAAGAGAAGTCGAGGTTGCGGTTGTGCTCCAAACGAAACTCCGAGGCCAGTGGGAGGATGTAGGGTGGCGCCCCCGCCCAACTTAAAACCCACTCCAATGGGAAAGAGTTGGACGTTCCTTTTCCTGGATCTACGATGGGGTCCGTCTCTCTTGAGGGTAGCAAAGTTAAGGGAGGGGGATTGCGACGTTGTACGTCGCAGCTGAGCAAATCGCGCGTTATTGTTTGCGCGGCAAACTCACTCGAAGCGAGGAAAAAAGGCGATCGGTTCCAGCGAGGCCCGCGTTTTCTCGGACGCGAGCTACGTCCCGGGAATTCGTGGAATTCGCTAGCCAACATTCCCAAGAGGGGAGCTCGCCGGTTCGAGCTGGCGCGAGACGAGCAGCCAATCAGCGCGTCTCGCGCCTCGCGCGGCCAATCAGGTTACGTTATCAGCCGGGCCCGACGGCCGACGGCGAGACGCCGAGCGCGCGCGCTGCAGCGCAGCTCGGGAGTTCTTTTCCGAGCCCTGTCGATAACACTTCGACGCGACGAGAGCGCACGAAAGTGAATTGCGAGTGAGTTAGAGTGAGAAAGCAGCAGTGCCACGACCCGAACCACCTCCCCGAGGAAGAGATCCCTCCCCGGAGACGACCGTCCAGCCGTTCAGCCAGAGGAAGGAAGCCGGAGCCAGGCCTTCATCCTCAAGTCTACTGCCGAGAGAGAGAGAGAGAGAGAGAGAGAGAGAGAGAGAGAGAGAGAGAGAGAAAGCCGCGGGTGTGTGAGAAAGAGTGAGCGAGACGAGAGAGCGGTGTGTGGTGCGGGCGCACACCTCGACGTTATCCACGCGAGGCATCAGGCCAGCGTGCGCGGGAGCGAGAAAGAGAGAGAAAGGCACAGCGCAGAAAACCGGGAGAGTGTGTGAGTGAGAGAGCGAGAGAGAGAGAGGCATCGGGGCGTACGAGAAATCCTCGCTGCTCGGTAGCAGCAGGTCGGGCTTGCTGTCAACGCGAGGCAAAGCATGTGCCCGCGAGCTCCGAGAAGAGCGAGAGCGAGAGAGAGTGAGAGATAAGTAGAGAGGGGGAAAGCAGATCGCTACGCCGGCGTCGGTTCAGGCATCGCCGTGCCGGGACCGCTGGCGCGAGCTATTGGTGAGCGCGCAGCTACGTGTGTGCGTGCCCGAGAGTAGAGAGAGGGGACCGCGTCGGTTCGGCCGACGACGCCGCGGTAAGCGCGCGGCGCTCGCGATTATACGTACGGGAGAGAGAGAGAGAGAGAGGGAGAGATACAGCGCGCCGGCCGCGTAGCTACTCAAGCGGGTTGCGCCGAACCGGAATACGAGTGTGTGAGGGAGAGAGAGAGAGAGCAGACGGGTCAGACTGCGCGACGACAGAGGCGAGAGCTCCGAGGCGCGCGCGTGTATATAAGAGTAGAGGTGTGACGGCGAGCTCTGCATAGCTACTGTGCGTGGGCGGCTACGGCCACCACGTTGTAGGGAAGGGTTGGGCCAAATATACGTGCAATACAACTTAATAACGTGTGTGATTACTTCTTCCTCCTTTCCCCACGTTCTCCCAAACGTCGGCGATTACGCTCAATCCCGCGATTAACGAAAAATCTTGGCGCGTAAGAGGCGTTAAATGTTGCACACCTGTGCTGGGAGGCACAGCGCCGCAATTGGCATCCCTTGTGGAGAATTTCTTGATCGCCGAGGTGGAGCGGAGGAGAAATTGGGAGCGTAGAGAGCGTGCGTGAAAGTAAAAGAAAAAACGCGATGAATCGAGCGACAAGTAACGAAACACATGCAGCCGTAATGTAACGGCTGATGCATAGCTCGCGCGATGAAATTTAAAATTGGCCGGTTGTCAGTGTACGAATACGATGAAGAGCTCGAGGCCAGAGGTTTTGGCTTGCGTGGCTCTGCTAAGGTTCGTCGCGACCGATTATTACGCGCGTATATTTCGGAAGTCAATCCGACTTTAGACGGAGTACCGTGGTATGAGTGGGATATCGGAGGCGAGAGAGTTGCAATATCCAACGAGGAAATGGAGCGGCGTATTTTAGGAGAAATTCCACTAAAGAGGGGAAAGAGGAGAAGGGTGAACGATGACAACCAGGTGAGGTTGATCAATCCACGTTCTAGCGAAAGCGAGGACGGAGGAGACGATCACCAAAGCGGTGTCAATTTAAACGTGCCACCGAGTACGGCAGTGGCGACTGTTTGAGAACCGCATGCCAGTGAAACACCCGGGAGCGTGGTAGTATTTCTCGGCTCGAATAGTACGAGGTATAGGCGAATCACCTATTGCCCGACCGGGAATCAGAGAAATTCCGAGCAGGGTTCCTGTCGCCGAAAGTCGACCTCCGCTAGGAAGAGAGCGGTGGTATACACCATCGACCACTCTAGTGGGAGGAAATGTTTCGGCGACAGCCAACTGTAACGAGCAGAGAAATGAGGAAAGCTCGTCAGTAAGCTCAAGAGCGGGAAGAAGTTCGGCTGATAGCGAAAGAGAGAGTGAGAATCGGTATCGGGAAACGAACGAACGCCTGAATGACCGCGTGACTCGTATAGGGGAACTTCACGCGAACGGAATGACCTACGAGCAAGCCAGAGAGAGGGCTCTTGAAGAGGAGATCGAACTTGAGGGACATCGCGTTTTTAATCAGGCGATGAATGAGTTCGATATCGAGGTAGAGGAAGAAGAAGTGCAACGACAGCATCAACACAATCTCCAACAAGTGCGTGAAGAAGCATGGAACAAGGCGCGCCAAGTGAATCGCCAACAAAACAGTTTGCGTACAGAGGAAGAGATGAGACCGGAAAGTCTTCGGCGAACCTCTACGCAGGCTATAAAACAGCCAACATTGCGGTGTCAGAGGTGGGGGAAAGAAAGAATTGCGGAGCCCGTTAGTCAGTCAGAGAATCAGAGAGAAGAGAGAAAACTGTTCTTCGACAGAACGAGGCCAACCGACAGGAGTTCGGAGAGTCAGTCGGATGTCCCTCACACGAGCGAGAATCGCGCGAAGAGCCCCTGAGAAGCGAGCTGGGACAGGGAGGAAGGAGAGAGAGTGCCGCGAGAGTACAAAGTCCAAGAGGAAGTTTGAGTCTATTGAGCGGCAGAGACAGCGAATTCGAGCATAGCTCGAATCATGCGTCGACGGGAAGTCTCTCGGTGAGAGGCTCTCAGAATGAGAGGATGGATAGCGCCCGAGATATCACCAAAAAACTCAAGGACTGGGGTTTCCAGTTTTCCGGCGAAGGCCGAAACGAGGACCCAGAAGAGTTTTTGGAGAGGTTAAGTGATTGCCGAAGAGGTACTCGAGCTTCGGATATCGATTGGATAAACGTCTTGCCTTGTATTTTCCAGGGCGAGGCGGGCCGTTGGTTCCGAGCCAAGAGAGAAAATTCAGACGTGGACGGAGTTTTATCGAGAATTCAGGCACCGCTACGTCACTGAATATAACAGGGAAGATTTAATGGAGGATTTGAGGAGGAGGACGTAACACAAAGGTGAGAAAATCACAACGTTTCTCGCCAAATTTGAGTACATTGTGTCACGCTTCCATCGACCCCCATCCAAAAGAGAATTGTTGCAGATAGCGTATCGAAATATTCTACCCGAGTATCGGAAGGCTATCGGTGATAAGCTCATTGATAGCTTGGAAGATCTCGAGAAGTATGGTCGCCGGTGGGAGAAGCAGCGAGACTTGGACAGTCGATATGCTCCGCCATTGCCAGCCGAGAAGATGCACGTTCCCGGCGCGGCATATACAGGAGGGGTGACTAAGCCCAAGGTCGCTGCAGTCGAGACGGTAGAAAAGGAGAAAGAAAATGAGGAGAAACAGAAGAAGGGCAAGAAGTTGAAAGCTAAGAAAGCTACGACTTCAGTATCCGCTTCTGAGTCGGAAAAAGTCGCGAGTACAAGCACTAACGTCGGCTGTGGTAATAAATCAAAGCCGACGGGAAAAGATGCTGCATCGAGCCAGGATTCGGGCAATAAACAGAAGGGTGGAGGAAATCAGCCACGCGCCGGAGGGAATCCAGCGGCGGGGGCGGGTAAATCGCCCTTAGGACCGACCAACGTGAGCGCTGGAGAGTTTCTCGGTGCATGCTTCACGTGTCACCGTGTAGGTCATCGCGCATCACAGTGTCCCGAAGTAGTCTGCTATAGATGTAGAGAGAAGGGGCATACCTCGAGGAACTGCACAACCCCTCCGACGGCGCATGCGAATTCGACTCCTGCACCATGGATTACGGATACCCCTAAGACCCATTGTCAGTGGTGCGGACGAGAAGGCGTCACTTTACTCTCGTGCCCCGACTGTTGTGTGATAACTACAGCTCTGGGATACTTGAAGTTGGGGGCCCAGAAATAAAGAAACCGGCGCCCCCAGAACAAGAAAGAACGGGGGGAAAGGAGACTAGAGGAGTTACGTTCGCTCAGCCACTCGTAAAACTCGACGAAACCGAGAGGAAACATGAGGAAGAAGCGCACCGGTTTGCCGAGTTGAGAAAGGTTGAGGAGAAGGCCACGAAATTACTGAGTGAAAACGAGAAGGGAGAGAGGAGTAGGTGGGACCTGACCATAGTCCAATTAGACATTAGAGGCTGCCAATGGTTCAAACCATTAGGAGTAGACAAAGAGAGCGAGAGACGGAACGCTGTGAGGAGCGAAAAACTTCAAAGCTCGTCGAAACCGCTCTTAGTACCAGGCATTAGTACAAAGGAAAGTGCGTATGAGGGAGAGGTGGTAGCTGGAGCAAACACGGAAAATAGAAATTTCCTATCAGTGAGCCTAGGCGAGCATGTCTATCAAGCACTGCTCGATCCTGGGGCAACTCTATCGTTGATTGGCCCAGAAATCGCCGAGAGATTTCGGGAGCGGTTAACGAAGAGCACGACTAAGCTCCGCACAGCCACGGGGCACATTCACTCATTGCTTGGAGAATTAGAGATGATACTCAATATTGGAGGCAAAGAACAAGCTATATCTTTCAAAGCCGCACCGTCGCTCGAACAACCAATGATCCTCGGAATCGATTTTTGTAAAAAGTTCGATTGCAACGTGCGACTGGGAAGAGGTTTGTGGCGTACGGAAGAGGGCGAATGGCGACCATTTGCTGATACAAACAACAAAGAGGAAGCTACCGTGTACGCGGAGTGTGCCGGCCTGTCGACTATCACGGACGAGGAGCGTGCGGAGGTGAGAGAGCTAGTAGAAGGGATCCTTAGAGACCAAGGCTCATCGATAGGGCTCACGCATCTCACGGAGCACCATATCGAGCTGATGGATTTCACTCCGATTCGGCATAAGCCTCGGCGTGAATCTCCAGCAAAACAGCAAGCCGCGGTCGAGGAAGTTGAGAGATTGTTCCTTGAAGGAATCATAGAGAGATCGGCGAGCGACTATACGAGCGCATCTGTCATGATCCGCAAAGCCGACGGAACATGGAGGTTTTGCGTCGATTATCGAGACCTGAATCGAGTCACTATTAAGGATGAGCATCCAATCCCTAATATGGACTCGATTACAGATAGGCTACGCAGTGTTCGTTATCTATCAAAGATCGACCTGAAGCAATCCTATTATCAGATCCCGTTGTCGCCAGAGAGCAGGAAGTATACAGCTTTTTCTGTGCCGGGCTCAGGCCTGTGGTAGTTTAAGCGTATGCCATTCAGTCTGTGTAACGCGCCCAGGACCCAATAGAGACTAATTGATGCTTTGTTTTGGGCCTGCGTGCGAGCCAGCAGTGTTCGCCTACCTCGACGACCTGGTGATCGCCACGGAGACTTTCGAAGAGCACCTAGAGTGGCTCGAGTTTGTCCTGAAGCGACTCACGGGCGCGGGGTTAGTCGTGAATGAGGAGAAGTGCGAATTCTGTTGTTCGCAGATCAGGTGGCTGGGTTTCTTACTGGACAAGGAGGGACTACGTCCTGATCCCGAAAGGGTAGAGCCAGGTTGCCAACCAAGACTGCCAACGCCAGCAACGTCGTCGACGCCCCTGCAGGTTTCAGGGGCGGGGATAACCAGCCTGAGGATCGGCGCAACCACACCAAGGCTGCGCCTGCGCCAATCCACAGCTGGTCTGATGACGACGCCAGCGAGCGTCAGACCAGCTGGAAACAGATGGAAATCGATCCGCCAGCATCCGCTGCAACCCCGGAGAATGACATGAGCCGGGAGGAGGCTGTAGCAGCGAGGAACGCACGACGCAACGCAGCCAGAGCCGCCCGGAGAAGAGAAGCGTGGCGTATCCAGAGAGAAGAGAGAGAGAGAGGAGACCGACGCCTGCCTACCAGCCCGAGACCAACCAGTCCCTGTGGCGAGGACAGCGGCCAACGGCTCCGACGAGAGAGGTAGAGAGAGAGAGAGAGAGAGAGAGAGAGAGAGAGAGAGAAGAGACGCGAGGAACGTTATCGAAGATCGTTCGGCGGATCGAACACTGAGTCGCTCCTCTAACAGCAGGACCTTGCCCGTAAAGGAAAAGGGAGCGTGGTTCGGAGGACTCCGACCGATTCCGACAAACCCGACGATCGACCCGGCCCCGTACAGTTGTTTTAACTGTTGGCAGCCGGACCATGGTGTTACTACGTGTAATAAGGGGATCACCCGTGACTTCTGCGGCAATTGCGGAAGACACGGAGTCCAGGTGGCCAGCTGCCCGCGATGCGCCGAGGCCTTTCGGAGCCGCCAGTAGCGAGGAGGAGGCTACGTTCCCATCGAAACGGCCAGTAGCGTCGACATCGCCGAAGAGAGCTGGGACGAACCCGATGACCGGCAGCGAGAGGAGCCGGAGAGACGGGACCATCGCCAGCGAGAAGAGCGAGAGACCCGCGAGCGTCAAGAGAGAGAAGAGAGAGAGAGAGGAACGAGAAGCGGACGATCGCCGCATACGAGAAGAAAGGCAGCAGCAGGAAGCGAGGTATCGGAACGAGGTCGAAGAGCTGGTAACACAAGAGCTATATCAACAGCTATACCAACAGCAGGAGAGGGAGCGTCTCCGCTATCTCCGCCCAGAAGAAGACACCAGGAATCGCCAGATCCACGTAGTCAGGGAGGTCCCTAACTATAGCCAGCAAGAGGAGAGAAACATCCTCCTTCAAATCTTGCGAGGCTTAGAAGGAGTATCACCTGAGACGAGAGAGCTCGTCCTTCGGCGCATTTACAGAGGACGTACGAGGATGGAGCAGAATAGAGAGAGAGAGGAGAGAGAAGAGAGCCACGAGAGAGACAGAGGGAAGAGAAGTCGAGGTTGCGGTTGTGCTCCAAACGAAACTCCGAGGCCAGTGGGAGGATGTAGGGTGGCGCCCCCGCCCAACTTAAAACCCACTCCAATGGGAAAGAGTTGGACGTTCCTTTTCCTGGATCTACGATGGGGTCCGTCTCTCTTGAGGGTAGCAAAGTTAAGGGAGGGGGATTGCGACGTTGTACGTCGCAGCTGAGCAAATCGCGCGTTATTGTTTGCGCGGCAAACTCACTCGAAGCGAGGAAAAAAGGCGATCGGTTCCAGCGAGGCCCGCGTTTTCTCGGACGCGAGCTACGTCCCGGGAATTCGTGGAATTCGCTAGCCAACATTCCCAAGAGGGGAGCTCGCCGGTTCGAGCTGGCGCGAGACGAGCAGCCAATCAGCGCGTCTCGCGCCTCGCGCGGCCAATCAGGTTACGTTATCAGCCGGGCCCGACGGCCGACGGCGAGACGCCGAGCGCGCGCGCTGCAGCGCAGCTCGGGAGTTCTTTTCCGAGCCCTGTCGATAACACTTCGACGCGACGAGAGCGCACGAAAGTGAATTGCGAGTGAGTTAGAGTGAGAAAGCAGCAGTGCCACGACCCGAACCACCTCCCCGAGGAAGAGATCCCTCCCCGGAGACGACCGTCCAGCCGTTCAGCCAGAGGAAGGAAGCCGGAGCCAGGCCTTCATCCTCAAGTCTACTGCCGAGAGAGAGAGAGAGAGAGAGAGAGAGAGAGAGAGAGAGAGAGAGAGAGAGAGAGAGAG
>JAZHPH010001061.1:0-14560 GCA_037356405.1 Nasonia oneida | reverse complement strand
AGATACACCGGAGTCAGGATTTTTCTTGCAAGCTGACAAGAAAATGTTACCGAAGAAGCTAAATTCATCAATGCAGCCTTCTCGAAGCCGACGGAGTCTGCAGGTCGCCCAGGAGCGTATACGTTGGCTGGTCGCCAACGCACCAACTCTCCTAACAATGCTCGACTACGTCTCCTGGGCAATGGACGTGGTCGAAACACGTAAGTGAATTTTTTTTTTTTATTGTACTATTCAAAAGTTTTTTTCTTTAAATTAATTTATTAAAATTTTTTTAATGTTGCAGTGCCACAACCACCAAATGCTGCTTTGCAGCAATTAGCACCGCGACGATCTCCGACGGCTGACCTGCCACGACGATCTCCGGCGGCTAACCTGCCACGACGATCCCCGGTGGCTGACCTGTCACGACGATCCCCGGTGGCTGACCAGCCTCGACGATCCTCGACGGTTGAGCAGCCGCAGAGATCTTCGACGGCTGAACATCCTCGACGATCCCCAATGGCTGAGCAGCCTCAGAGATCTTCGACGGCTGAGCATCCTCGACGATCCTCGGCGGCTAATCCGGCGCAGCGATCCCCAATGGCTGAGCAGCCTCGGCGATCTTTGACGGCTGAGCAGCCTCGGCAATCTCAAACAGCTGAGCAGCCTCGACAATCTTCGGTGACCCGAAGAAGACGGTCTCGGTCGAGCTCAAGTTCTAGCTCGAGTTCGAGCTCTAGTTCGAGCTCCAGCTCTAGCGGAACATCATCTAGTAGCGCATCATGTACATCTGTTAAAAGTATACGCGATCTCAAGCCGATTCCTAAGATCGCGTCCTCGAATATGAAGAGAAAAGTAAATGGTAAAAAATATTAAATTTATTCTTAAAATTATATAACTTTATTTAAAAAAATGCTAATCTGTTTTTTTTTATTGTTAAAGATCAAAAAGGCAACGAGCAGAAGAAGAAAAAGGCAGGAGAGAGAGAGACGACACCAAAACCAGGAACATCTACAATGACTTCAGGTAAAAAATGCTTTAACTATAAATTAGTTTTATTTTGTATACAATAAATTTATTTTTTGTTTGCTTTAATTTTTCAGAGGTTACGATACCAGTACCGAGACGTGGTATTTTGCAATTGAAAAGGACTGATAGTAAACAGCAGCAGCAACACCAGCAACAGCAGCAGCAACAACAGCAGCAGCAACAACAGCAGCAGCAACAGCAGCAGCCACAGCAGCAGCAACAGCAGCAACAGCAGCAGCAGCAACAGCAGCAACAGCCGTCACAGCAACAACAACAACGCAATTTACCACGGATTATAGATGATGAGATAATAATAGATCACATCAATGTAAACAAAATTATAAAAAATTATAAAAAATTATAAAAAAAAAAATAAATTTAAAGAACTGTGGACACCTCATCGTTTATTAAAACTTTGAGTTTTCCCAAATTTATTTAGAAAAGTTAAAAATTGTAAAATATTTCAGAAAATTTAGATATGATTTTTTAAATTGATATACTCTGCTCTTTGTCTTCCTTTTAGTGTAAATAAATAAATAAATAAATAATAACTAATCTAATAAATTGACTATATGTTAAGATAAATTTCAATCCCTTTTCATCATTTTTTATTTTTGTTTTAAAAGATAAAAAAGAATCGTAAGAATTATAATTTTTTTTTTAAATTATTTTATTTAATCATTTTTTTCATAATACATTTTAATCAACTTCGTCTTGACTAAATTTTCCAGACAAATAATTTAATAACCATGCTCTTATTGAAAGAGCATTATGGACAGCACATGCTGGTTTTCTTCTAATAGAAAGTTGATGGTGCAAGCAAAAGTAATTTTTATTACTTTTTATGTTCTCCAGTGGAGGGCATCCGAGATCTTCGACATTGGATATTAGACTGAAAAAAAAAATGTGGATAAATTGAAGTATCAAGAGCATGGAAAAAAACTGAAGGAAAGTATAAATACTTACGTATTCGGCAAATAATTTTTTAACCACAGTGCTTTCTGTTCTCCTTTAACGAATATTTTTTTAACACCTCGCGTAAAGATTTGTAAGACTTGTTGAAGTCGATGGTATGGAATGTCGCCAGAATTCCATTCGATTCCATGGTAACTTTTTTCTAGCCAATGAATCATACATTTTTCTTCCTCGGTAAGTTCTTCCCACGGCAATGGAGACTTGAAGAGGTAAGCAGTTGGTAAAGCTGTTTTTTTTTACGTTGAGGAAACTAATTTCCTTGAAAATAAAAGTATCCACAGCAATTCTTTGAAATCCTTGAATGTCAACAATATAAACATTTTCTTCTGGATATTTCAGTATGGTATTTTCGAACATCTTTTTGTATTAACACATTGTAGTCATCTTGGAGCTTTGTAGAGTTAGAATTTCAGTAAGAAGTGTGGATTGAAAATGAACAGATGACTTTCCTCACTCTGGTTTATATAAGAAGAAACTCCGCCTTATGATTTTTTACAATTGGTTGCTTAAAAGAAGCACAGGCCCTGATTGGATGGGTCTGAAAGACGATTTCTCATTGGTCTAAAAAGTAGAAAATTCACCCCTTCCCAAGAAAAACCACCCCTCCCCAAGAAAATTCACCCCCCCCCCCCCAACATATCTTGCTCCTCAGCTTTTCTATTCAGAAGATGACGCTTCTCATTGGACCAGACATAAAAAATCCACCTCTTCTTTCATGGTCTTCCCTATATAAAGGGAAACTTTACTTTGAGCAGCAGTCTTCGTCTACTACTACTACTACTACTACTACCACGGTACACAAAACTAGTCCTTTTTTCGTTTACGAGTCTGTGAGTGTTACTTTAAGTTGGAAAAAGTAAATATGGCTTCAATTCAACTTTTCGAACGTCTTGTCGAAGTAGTGCGTGATACTTCACGAAATATACACGGAATGAGCAATAATGATATTCATTATTGGCTAGACATGTGCAATTCTACAATAAAGGAATTGAACGAAAAAATCAATAAATCTAATCTTTCAAGAGGAGAAAAGCAGAAATATCAAACTTGTATGACACATCTTTCATGTGTGCAAGTTCAACTCAAACAACATCTTCAGCAAGGAGGAAGTCTACAATCGGAAGAAACTGAAGCTAGAGTTGAGTGGCGTGATGTAGAATCAGCTTTTCAAAATCGAATTAGAACAGGTGTAGTTGTAAATATAAAGCATGTGGACATTCTAAGTTTTTTTAACGATGCGCAAAAGCTTTTCAAGGTTAAAGTAGAAGATTGCTTGAAGGAATATAACGCTGTAAAAATAAATTCTGACTTTATCGCAGAATTTTCTATGCAGAAAAATGGAGAGGAAACGACTGACATTAAATATTTTACAAGTGAAAGTGTTACAGCATTCATGTCAACGAATTTGGAAGAATGGTTTAAGGATCATATCAAAGAACCTATTCTCACCCAGCTTGAAGAATTTCAGGAGAAAGATTCTGGCTGGACCCTGACGAGTATTATCAGTTTGTGTATCAATATGAAAAAATATTCTCCAATCAAGGGAAGTTCCTTCATTCCACTTCCAAAGTTTATAGAAAAGAAAAAGGCATGTGTTAATATTCATAATAATGATAATCAGTGTTTCAAGTATGCTATACTTTCAGCATTGCATCCTAGTGAAACTAATCCCAATAGAGTTAATCAATATCGTATGTATGAGAACGAGCTGAACTTTGGTGATATAGAATTTCCAGTCAAACTTAAAGATGTACCAAAATTTGAAAAATTAAATGATATTTCAGTAAATGTATACATGTTAAAAAAGTATAATGCAAAGTTTGAAGTATCGCCATGCCATATTACAAAAGAAAAGAAAGAAAAACATGTAAATCTACTCCTCATTCAAGATTTTTACATAGATGAAAATGAAGAAAATAATCATGATGTTGGCGGAAGCCTGCCTAAATACCACTACGTTTGGATTAAGTATCTGTCTCGAATTTTAAGCTCTCAATTAAGCAAATCTCATGTAAAATCATACCACTGCGAAAGGTGTTTACAAATTTTTTACTGTAAAGAAAGGCTGGAAATGCACGAAAATTATTGCAAAAATATAAACAAATGTCGAATTAATTTGCCCGACTTTAAGAATAACATTCTTAAATTTGAAGATTATAATAAAAGTGAAAAAGTTCCTTTTGTTATTTATGCAGATTTCGAATGTTTGTTAAAGCCTACTGAAAATGAAAATGCTTTTCAGCTTCATGAAGCATATAGCATAGGCTATTATATAAAGTGCAGCTTTGATGACAGTTTATCTGTTTATAAATCATACAGACAAAAAAATGAAGATGAAGAGACATCGGCAAAATGGTTTGTTCGAGAATTGAAAGGAATTAGTGAAAAGATTGATCTACTCTACAAAAATCCAAAACCAATGAGACTTACAGATCTAGAAGAATTATCTTTTCGGAGGTCAACTGTTTGTCATATATGTCGAAAGCCTATTAAAAATGATGAACTCGCAGTACGAGACCATTGTCATCTAACAGGACGGTACGTTAGTTTTTAATGTATACAAATATTTGACTTTAATGCTGTACAACATGTAAGACATTTTTTTCTATTTAGTTTCAGAGGGGCAGCTCACAATTCATGCAATTTAAATTACAAGGATTCGAGGTTTGTGCCGGTTATCTTTCATAACCTCAATTATGACACTCACTTCATTTTGAAAGAGATTGCTACTTCTACAATAATGACTGGACGAGTATCTCTGATACCTCACAACAAAGAAAAATATATTTCATTTACGAAGTTTATAGATGACTGTGACATCAGTTTTAGATTTATTGATTCATGGCGTTTTTTACCAACATCGTTGGAAAAGCTTGCATCATATTTGGAAACAGTGCCGATAGCAGTAAATGAGTTCAAAACTGATGGATTTACAGATGAGCAAATCAATCTTCTGAGACGAAAAAGGTGTATTTCCATATGATTTCGTAGATGGATTGGACAAGTTGATGACTACAAAACTGCCAGAAAAGAATGAGTTTTACAATAAACTAACAGATTCTCACATTATTGATGAAGACTATCATCATGCTGTTACAGTGTGGAATATGTTTACTATAAGAACTTTGGGCGAATATTCTGATTTGTACTTGAAAACAGATGTTTTATTATTAGCTGACGTCTTTGAAAGTTTTCGAGAGACATCACTGAAAGCGTATAGTTTATGTCCTGCACACTTTTACACAACTCCAGGTCTCACATTTTCAGCAGCTCTAAAAATGACAAAAGTGGAATTGGAGCTTCTCACAGATATAGATATGCTGATGTTTATTGAAGCAGGCATTCGAGGAGGAATAAGTCAATGTTGCAATCGGTATGCTAAGGCAAACAATCCCTACATGGGATCATCATATGATAAGAATCAGAAAACGAAGACGCTCTTATATTTTGATATTAATAATCTTTATGGATGGGCCATGGTGCAGTATTTACCAGTGGGAAAATTCAAATGGATTGAATATGAAACAAATTCAAATTTTTTCAATGCACCACCAGACTCTGATACAGGCTACTTTGCTGAAGTAGATTTAGAGTATCCTGAAGAAATACATGATGATCATCAAGATTTGCCTTTTTGTGCAGAGCATCGTACACCCCCTGGCTCAAAGCAGAAGAAACTGCTGACTACTTTGAACGATAAGAAAAGGTATGTCATTCATTATCTTGCGTTAAAACAGGTACTAGATAATGGACTTCGACTTAAACAAGTGCATAGGATTCTGAGTTTTGAGCAGAAGCCTTGGCTCAAACCATATGTTGAATTTAATACAGAGAAGAGAAAGCAGGCCAAGAATGAGTTTGAGAAGCTTTTCTACAAGTTATTAATTAATGCAGTATATGGTAAGTGCATCGAGCGAGAACGATCTCGCGTTGATGTGCGATTAGTGAATAAATTTACTGGTCGATATGGAGCAGAAGCACGTATAGCTCAACCAAATTTTCATAGTTGTGCTATCTTTGATGAAAATTTGGTTGCTATACAGCTAAAGAGAACAAGTATTACAATTAAAAAACCAATATACGTTGGTCTCAGCATTCTCGATATGTCTAAAACATTGTTATACGATTTTCATTATTCGTATATGAAGCGGCGACTTGGGGAAAAATGTAAACTCCTTTACACCGACACAGATAGTCTAATATATGAAGTTGATGACGTGGATATGTATAAAATAATGAAAGAAGACTTGCACAAATTTGATACTTCTGATTACAAAGAGAACAATCAATTTGGAATTCCACGTGTCAATAAAAAAGTGCCTGGATTAATGAAAGATGAATGCAATGGCAAGATTATGACAGAATTTATTGGTTTACGTAGCAAAATGTATAGTATTTTGATAGATGGATCTGAGACTGTGAAAAAAGCCAAAGGCATAAAGTCAAGTGTTGTGAAGAAAACAATCACGTTCGAAGATTATCGAAAATGTCTTGAAGAACAAATTATTGTTAAACGTGAGCAGTGTAACATTCGCTCTAAATTACACATAGTGCATACTGAAAAACAGAACAAAATAGCACTAAGTCCGCATGATGATAAAAGATACTTATTACCTCATAGCACAGACACTTTGCCTTGGGGTCATTACCGAATTATTGAGGAGCAGATGGCACTGGCTGTAAGTCAAATGGAGCAGGATGAAAAAATGGCTGATACAAGAGGAGAAAGAGTGGGGGAGATGGAATTGGAGAAGGGGTATGAAGCGACTAATACTAAAGAAGAAAGCGAGAGAGCAATGGAGAGGGGAAGCGAATTGTCCAATGAAAACAGTGCAGCACGAGTGGGGATGACACTTTATGGCGATACAGGCGAACAAAGCTTTATAGAATACGATGTTTGTGAGGAGCTAATGCACGAATGGAATCCATCGATGGAGGGGGCATCTTCCAATAGAAGAGATATTCTACAAGAGGCTATGGAAGGGGCAGACATCGTGGTGGGGAATGGGCTATATGAACCGACGCACCACGGTGAAGAGCACATTCGAGCAGTCGAGCTTGAAAATTACCTACCTTTGGAGAAGAAACCAAGACTCACTTAACATTTTCAAGTAAGTTCATAGCTGATTCTCACTATTTTTTTTTTTTTTTTTTTGTTCTCAAAGAAAATCTTTTCTCTAACACACAAATTCTTATTTTTTTCACGTTTCAGAATGGATCTATCTGCACTTAACAAAATTGCTGAGCGCGAGTTCTTGCCTAAGAAGAAAGTCACGGACTTAGAAAAAGATCATGAGTACATGGTGACTGCACTCAAGGAGGTGAAGACTAGATTCGGCACGAAGATCGTGGCCGAGATTGATGACAGCTTTCAAATATTTCTGCCAGAAAAGATCTCATCAGCAATCTTGAAAGATCAAGAACTTTTCAATAATCTTTCAAACACAGCAAATAAACTTAGTTTATTTATAACATATCAGGGTGGAACTTCTTTTAAGTTCACCACATGCTAAAATAATGAAATACAAAGACTGATAATTATTAAATACTATTTATTTGTTAAAACTACAATTCACATGAATAAAAATACATTATTAAATATAATAACAATTGCTTTCTTATTTTTTAGAACCTTGAATAATTTATACAATCTCATTTTTATCTATCCAACTATTGTGATCGCTACTGAATCCTAACCATTTAACATATACGCGTTTACCACTTTTCTTTAAAACTTTTTCTACTAAATAAATTTCCGGATACATAGTTTTATGAATTTCCGTTTCATAAAAGCCACCAGAGACGGGTTTATCATAATAATCTTTGAGGTGGTAAGTTACTGGATCTGTTTTTACAACTCGCGTTATTGTGAAAATTTCCGTAGACCAATTTGGTGTGTAACCTTTTTCAAAAACATTTTTTAACCTACTTATTCGTACTTTATCTCCTACTTTGAATTTCGGTTCTTTCACTGACGACTTTTCAGTAGGAAAACGTCTCTTGACCTCTCTCTCATTTGCCTGTGTAACATTTTCAGGCTCGATTCCTGTTGTCCGATGTTTTCTCGAATTGTATGCTTTGAGCAAGTTAGGTAGAATATCCAACCATTTATAGCTTCCTTGTTTGCTGAATTCTGTCCACATTGCATTTTTTAACGTTCTATTGAATCGTTCGCATATACTTGCATGAAGATTACTATGTGAAGAGTATAAGTGTATATTGTGCTTCTTCATAAGTTTTTGAAAAATTGAATTGTAAAATTCTTTTCCTTGGTCAGTTTGTAGATTCTTCGGTACTCGTCCTTCTTTCAGTATTGACTTCATAGCTGCAGTAACATCCTGGCCACCCTTCGACTTGACTGGCACGGCCCACGCGTACTTTGAAAATATGTCTATGACAGTGAGTAAGTAGCGGAAATCTTTGTTCTCGCTAGCGTAAGGAATCATTTCCACAAGATCACCTTGCCAAGTCTCATCTATTCCGCGTATATCATATTTTCTTCGCTTGTACCTGCGGCGTGCAGCTTTATGCAGCTCTTCAGCTACTTTTTGCTTTTCCATCTTCTTTGATTATAAAATTATTCAATTGACCAATAATATATTCAACGCTTGCGAAATTACGTTGAGAAATATCATTAAGATATTTTAATTTTTTGTCCACATCAGATTTAAGGCTTTCAACTTGCTCCCTATATTGGTCTATAAGTTCACCAATTCCAGTAATTTTAGAAGATATATAATTTACTTCCGTCTGCAGGATAACTTGCAGTGAATGCAAAGTGATTGCATCTTTTGGATTGCGTGGCTCTCCGAGATTACAGAGTCGCTTCTCCTCTAAGTCAAAATCGCCGTCTGATGTAAAATTAAAACCATTTCCTGGAGGCCCGCGACTCACTTGCTGCGAGCTCCCAAGTTTTCTTCCGAACACATCGAGACTCATGGTAGTACTGATGCAAAGAAGAAAGATGCGTATCAATATATATGCCCAGCTTCACGCAATTCTTCAATAATTGAATGAATTTCGTTGGTGTGATTGTTATTTCCAGCAGATCGTTCGGCAATCAATAATCGAAGTCGTTCGACAAGCTCATTTGGATCGTCCCAGTAGACAAGATCTATGGAAGAATTTTTCTTAGCTATTTTATATTTAGGTACAAGTCCTCCTCCGCTGCTGTTGTTCTTTTTACGTGGAGTGCTGCGGAACATTGGAGCTAAAATATTCTTATATTTATTACTTCTCGACATTCTTATAGATTCATCTTTGCTGAATTTTTTCCGATGAGCATTTGATGCTTCCAGAATCTTGCGATAATTTTCACGATCTGCTGAACTCAGAAGAAGATCATCCGGATATTTTTTAAATAGCAATTCCATTAGTCCATTCGTTTTAGGATAACTTTCATTTCTGACTTTGACATATTTATCATCAAACTCTATTTCTGAATCACCAATCATATACACTCCATCAACCTTTCGCACTCCGTATATATTGTCAATTGTTCTACGGCTTTTATCTAACAATGATAAAAAATCTTCAGCTGATTCATTTTTTCCACTCGTAGATTTAAATGTAGAATTGGTTATTGTGTTAAAAGCATCATCATCATCATCATCATCATCATCATAATCATAAACAGTATAATCCAATAAACTTGATTTATTATTATTATTATTTTGATCGTTGAGCAAACTTGATCGATCGATTCTTGTTCGTTTTTTCATTTTCTTACTGCTGTTTTTAACAAAAATGTGATTGGACGGTTGCTGCAGTGGACTTTCACTTTTCATCTCAACAAGTTTTTCAAGTGGTGTGACGACTGGTTTTAGAGTATCGCCGATGACTTTTTCAAAATCATCTTTCTCCTGTTTTAATAAAGTGTATTTTTTTTAATAGCCTCACGAGCTCGCAAGAGCTCACTAAGAACATTCTTCTCTTTCTTGAAGTCTGACATGCTGACGTGGCGATGTCTACAACTGAACTGCAAGTTTGAGACTCATAATTCCTTTTTTATTGCAAAACAGTCAAATCCTTTTCTGTATCTACCCTCATTCATCGGTCTATCTTTGTCAATGACGATGAATCCATATCTATCATTCTTCCAACATTCAGAACAAAGATTCCGAAATTCATTGAAAGTTAAATCAGTATTCACATGATCTTCATAGATATGTTTAAGATTTACATCATCTTGTCGATAAATTACTAACAAATTGACATTATCCCTAATGAGATGTTTTCCTATATGAGCATAAGATTGACATATATAGAAACTATCTACACTCTTATGTCGTCCCATACAGAAGAATGCTCTGACGTTATCCTGCTTCTCACATGCCACATCATCAAAAATCATAATTGAATTTGGTAGGGCTTCATCTGGAGATACTACAGATTCATGCTCACTAAACGGAAGATATGATACTCCTTCAATCGGATCCAAGACATTTTTGAGAAATTGATACTTTGGCTGATTCAAGGATTTAGAGTATACATATAAATTCTCAAATCTAAGACCATTGGGGTGTGTAATTAGAGCCAATAAACTATTTGTTTTTCCACAGTTTGATGGACCACAGAATACTGCTCGTATACTATCTGGTAGTAATTCCCCATGACGCTTCTTTCTCTTCTCTTTTCCAAAATCAAAATTCGTGACAGGGAGTTTGACGTTTTGCTCGGTAAAATCCATGTTCACGCAACAAAGTCACATTCAACATTGAGCTCTTGAAATATAAACGCTCGTTTTATACCATAAACGTCAGTTGTGAATCAACACTCGAAGAGAGATGATCATACACAAATCTCAGAAACAGCCGAAAGGCTATGGATTGCTTGATAAAGTTATCAATAACTTACCTGTTGAAATGCATCTTCCTGGATATCAATACTGCGGTCCCGGAACCAAATTAAAAAAGCGAATGAAAAGAGGAGATCCTGGTATTAATCCGCTTGATCAGGCATGTAAAAAACATGACATAGCTTACTCCGATAAAAACGGAGATCGTAAAGCTGCTAACAAGAAGCTTGCTGAGGAAGCTATGCAGCGTGTCAGAGCCAAGGATGCGAGTCTTGGTGAAAAAGCGTTTGCTTTTGCTGTTAACAGTGCTATGAAATTAAAAGGAAAAACTGGAATGGGACTGAAATTTAATAAGTTAGTGACTGTAGCTAAAAAATCAATGACAGCAAGTAAACATTCTCGCAAGGTTATTCAATCAGCGTTGAAGGGTGCACGTCAAGCTGTTAAAAGTGTAGGAGGAAAGAAAAAAGTTATCATTCCACGTGTTCTGCCGCTTCCAGCAAAAATTGGTGGAGTTCTTCCTTTTCTCATTCCATTGTTCGCAGGACTAAGTGCCACCGGTGCTCTAGCAGGAGGTGCTGCTGGAATAGCTAAAGCAGTAAATGATGCCAAGGCGGCACAGAAAAATCTTGAAGAAAGTAAGAGGTATAATAAGACCATGGAAGCTATTGCTTTAGGGAAAGGTCTCTATCTCAAACCATATAAAACTGGAATGGGATTATTCATGAAACCTCATGTTGGGAGTGGTCAAGTTATTAGAAAAAAAAAACTTCGATTTAACTTTGCCAAATCGTCCATTGACTGACTATGATCTCATGAAATACGCTCGTATGCTGCAAATCCCATATTTCCGTGGTGTTTTTATGAGGAATAATCTGCCCTCTGATGGTCCGTGGTGTAATGAATCCGCTATTGTCAACTTGGATGATTTTCAGAATAGAGGCACTCACTGGGTATGTTTTCAAAAACGAGGCAACGCAGTCATTTATTTTGATAGTTTCGGTGATCTGAAACCTCCCATAGATCTCATGATATATTTTAACGTGAAAGAAGTGAAATATAACTATACAAGATATCAGTCTTTCGACTCATTCATTTGTGGGCATCTTTGTCTACAATTCTTGGCTGGATCACTATAAAACAGGAGCTCACCAGACAAACAAATCATTCTCTTCCAATCAGTCATGGAAGACAGTTTCACGCTGAGTCTAACGGGAAAATCTTCTGTTCTAGAAGCACAATATTTCCCTTCAATCGAACTACCAGAGCATAAAAATTTTGTTTTGGGCTTAGTTGAACTTTTAACATTCAACTCTATTCCAAACGTTGACTCATCAAACAATAAAGTTCATTTGAATGGTGAATTTATTACTATTCCAACTGGCAGTTACGAGATTGATGCTCTTGATCAATTTTTACAAGCAGCTTTGAAAGCTAAAGGAATTAATTTTTCCTTGAAAGCTAACAACAATACTCTCAGAAGTGAAATTACTTGCAGTCATCCCTTAGATTTCAGACCACACGATTCAATAGGTCGTCTCCTTGGCTTCACTCCTCGTATTCTCAAAGTTAAAGATCTTCACAGCTCTGATTTACCTGTGAAAATATTGAAAATCAACGCACTGCGAGTAGAGTGCAACATCACTGCAGGTGCTTACATCAATGACAAAAGAGTTCACACAATCCATGAGTTCTTTCCCCGCGTGCCTCCAGGATATAAAATCATAGAAGTTCCGTCTCATGTCATATATCTACCGCTCAGCGTCAAGTGTATAGATCATCTACAAATTCGAATCGTCGATCAGGATGGAAATTTCGTGAATTTTCGAGGAGAGGAAATCACTATTAGACTCCACATCAAATCTGTATAATGGGTATCGTTTTCAATTCTGGATCATATATAAGTCAGCCATCATGTCAACCAGTCATCAGTCGACCGAAGAAACTCAAACCGTTAACACGCAAGAGCATTCAGTTTCTGAAAAGCCTAGGACTAAAAGTTCGTGGAAAAAATTCACGTGTGTAATTCTTTGCTGCTTCCAGAAAAATGGACGAAATTCTAAGCATTCAATCAGGTGTCGTATTCGATGAGTCTATTGCTCATTACGAAGTACACGCACATCAGCCATACTCATCATTAAGCTTTGACAACAGCGATGAAATTCGTATTTCTATCCAACATCAAGATCTATGTCTCCTGCCATCACGTAGTTCTATCCATGTATGTGGAAAATTGAAACTCAAAACTGGTTCATCAGCTCCAGCTAAAACTACATTCGTAAACAATGGCATTTGTCATCTGTTTGATGAAATTCGTTATGAAATTAATGCTGTGGAGATAGATAAAAGTAAAAATGTTGGTTTGAGCAGTCTTATGAAAGGATGGACTTCATTTAATTCGAATCAGAATAATATGCTAGAAAATGCAGGCTGGCTTGGCAATGAAGAAAACGTCAAATCGTTTGTCGATGAAAAGGGAAACTTTGACGTTGCGATTCCGCTGAGTATGATCATGGGCTTTGCAGAAGACTATAAAAAAATTATAGTTAACATGAAGCATGAGCTCATTCTTACAAGATCGAGAAGTGACTTGAACGCAATAATCCAGGAAGGTACTATGACATCTGGTGTAACTGCTTATGAAGATTGTGAAGTAAAAATATCGAAGATAGAATGGTTAATGCCATATGTCATTCCATCTGATAAACAAAAAATTCAGCTATTGAATTTCATTGGTAAAGATAATTCCATCTCTATGTGTTTTCGTTCTTGGGAGATATTTGAATATCCTCTTCTCCCAAGCACGAATAAACACGTCTGGACAGTGAAAACATCAAATCAACTGGAGAAACCTCGTTTTGTAATTCTCGGACTACAAACAAAGAGAAAAGCTGTAAGAAGTGCAAATGCGAGTAGATTTGATCATTGCGAGATAAGTAATGTGAAACTTTTCTTAAATTCACAATATTATCCATACAACAATATGAATCTCGACATATATAACAATCAGTATGCGATTCTCTATGATATGTATGCTAATTTTCAAAAATCATACTATGGAAGAGATCCACAGCCGATGCTTACAAAATCTATGTTCATCGAGAATGAACCGCTAATAGTTATTGACTGTTCACGACAAAACGAATCTCTCAAGAACGCTCCTGTTGATGTACGTCTAGAGTTTGAGGCTAAAAAGGATTTTCCCGCACACACTTCAGCCTACTGCATGATCTTACACGATCGTATCGTTCAGTACAATCCCATCAGTGGGGATGTCAAGAAACTCGTCTAGATTGCACAAAAAAAAAAAAAAAAAAAAATGGAGTATGCAGTAGACATGACTGGTTTCAAGCAAACCGGAGAAGATTATATTCTAAAGGAAATTGCAATCATTCCTCTCAACGATAATAGTGAGCCTATTGTTCTAATATTTAAAAATCCCTTCCCCTGGAAAAAACTCTCTGACAAAATACAAAGGGAAAACAACTGGCTTAAACATAATCATCATGGCATGAACTGGAAAACCGATGGACATGACTACTCTCAAATTGGAAACTTGCTTCGTGACGCTTTGCATGATGCATCAAAAATTTTTGTCATGGGTACAATAAAACAGAAATGGCTTCAACGATTCAAATTTCCAGTTCACAACATTGAACAATATGACTATTCGTCAAAACCATCTTTTAAGTGCGTCACAGTATGCACATATCATAATCCAAGCTATAAGACGACCTGTGCATTGCACAACGTCAAACTTATGAAATTGTTCTATCTGCA